>JAEBDU010000037.1:711928-952331 GCA_016802625.1 Heliconius numata | reverse complement strand
CACAATGATTTTGATGTCAATACAATCTTATTAAAGAACAATAAATTAATTTAACAAACTTAAAAAATATACAGTTAAAAATTACAAAAAACACGTTTATTTTGCATGAAATATTATATTTAAAAATAATATTTTGGATTTTATTTAATGTTTTTTTAAATTAATTTTTATAATAATTCTATTTTTGTTAGATGTAGTTAAAATACTTTTATATAATATATTACATTAAGTCAACTTTAGATAAATGTTGAGTGTGAGTAAATATTGATTTGATTGATTTATCAATTACTTACATTTGAACAAAACATTATATTAGCAAATATTTTATAGTGATATTGATAGCACAGTTTATAGTATATCAACAGTACTTAATGTATATACATTTTATAAATAATTAAATAAATATAAATAATTATATACACTTAACATAGCCTATATATTATAAATATAGATTATGTTAATTGGCTATAGAGCTTTTTCGATGGTTTCGAGCTCGAAACGAGGTTCAAGTTCAATTCTGAATTTATATTTTATGTTTCCAAATATTTTTCTTTCATTAGTGTCAAAATAACACTTAAAAATTATTTAAACATTATATTTGTTTTGTCATACTTAATTTCATTTCAGTGTTACATTTTGCTTAATATTTAAACATGTCATATTGTTAACATTACAATATTTCTTTACATTTAATTACATGATGCTAGTATAAAATACACATAGACTTTAAGTATATAATTTCTTAAAATAAACATTTCATTCCATGCAATGTTTTTATACTATATTTAGGACATTTGAAAGATATTCATAAATATATTTTTTAAATGTAATATTAGAAATAATATGTGTATGTGATATTACATATGTGTATTTAAATTTATTGATTTCTCTAATCTGATCAAATAAAGCAAAAGATGAAGAATATAGAGATTTTTAACACAGATTATTTTCTGCCTAATACAAAATGTATATGAATCTTAAAGCAGATAATTAAGGACCGTTGTTAATTTTTCAAAAATAAGTGGCATGCATTCTGTATGAATACATTGTTTGAAACACTTCTAATGAAGACCTGAACTAATGAATATCTTACATGATCTAGACTTGGATAAAATAAAAAAAATAAAATAAATGCATATCATGCATTATTTATGTATAAAATACATTGTTATTTTTAATCAAAAAATAATCTTTTCATTTCAAGAAACTACACACACACACACACAGGATACAGCACTTAGAGTCAATGCATTTTGTATATATATATTTTTATATAGAATTCTTTTGAGTAAATAACAAACCCACTACCATTGCATATAAAACGACACATTTCATTACTGTGTCACAATAGAAATGTGATAATTGAATCATTGACTGTGGCATTCTTTTAAGTTTTTCTGTATCTGTCTGTTGAAAAATGTGTACATATGTGCCAAATTTAATAAGGTAGTAAATTAAATAATTCAAATTAAGTATTGACTTATATTTCACTGAGGACATATATTAATTAATAAATATTTCTTTTAAAAATAAAATTAATCACAATTTCTACATTGGTTAATGGATTATCAATTTTTTAGGTGAAATTACAACAGATGTTTTACGAATAGTGGGTGAGGCCAGGGCGGGTGCCCTTGGACCTTTCAGTCCTTCATTTAACATACAGAATGTGCTCCTTGAGGGAATGCAAAAATATATTCCACACAATGCCCATAGAATTGTCAGTGGAAAGTTACATATTTCATTGACGAGAGTGTATGATGGCAAGAATGTGATTGTATCAGAGTTTCCTACTAGAGATGATTTGTTACAAGTAAGTTTTTATAGCATTGCATTAGCATTATCATTGTTTAATTACCTATATGATCAATACATTTTCTTTAATTATTTTAATTCTGTATAAGATGAATCATAGAGTACAATTTTGCCTTTTGTAAATTGCATGAGTATTAAAGAAAAGTAGATGAAAATGGAAAAAGAGAAATACTTAAACCAATAAAAGTTACCATATATTTATTTAATATGAAATTTTTACTACTATTTAGTGATGTAACACTTGGTCCTATCACAGCAGGGAAGAAAATGATTAATTTCCCCTTGTGAAGATCAAACCCATCCTGATTACATTACCTATCCCATTGCGCCAACACTCTCTTTCTTAATTTCATCTTTAATATAAAAAAATCGGCATTTCCCTTAGGCATTACTAGCATCATGTTTCGTCCCAGTGTTCTCCGGTGTGCTACCACCCAGATTTCGAGGCATTAGGTACATGGATGGAGGCTTCAGTGATAACTTACCTGTGCTAGACGAAAACACCATAACGGTCAGCCCTTTTTGTGGTGAAAGCGATATATGTCCGAGAGATTTGAGCTCGCAACTGTTTCACGTAAGTATTTTCTTTTTTTTTTCGCTTATTATATTATATTTTTAGAGGCCAGTCGTGACGCAGAGGCAAAAGCGTGTCCATAGCCCATTTTCGGCTTAATTCTGGAAGCATTAAGTGTTCAAAATATTTAAGCAAATGAAGTAAAAAATGTATAAGTAAATTAAAACTTCGTAATTCAATATAGGCTGAAATACATTAAAAATATATTTGGAATGTTGTAGGTACTCTAGATTTTAGATTTTCTTCGGCTTATGTAATAAGATTGCGACCCATCTAATCTTTCTGATTTCTTTTTATTTATCAATAATTCTTATCGTGATCGAATGTTTTCAGCTAACACGTTGTTTTATATTTTTTTCAAATATACATAATTTTTATTCTTTAAATTTTCTTTATAAAAAATAATCTTTTTATCTTATCAATCACTTTTTTCATAAAATGTTGTTTTATCTACGGATTTTTTAAATGTACATACTACAAACCTCAAAAATATTTCAAAAATTATATAAATCAAACAGTTGATTACGAATTATGAAGAAACAATATTCGACATATTATAAGTAGGTGATTTCAAGACATTATAAGTTAATAAATAGAACAACAGTTTAGTTACATTATTTGGATTATAGAGAAAATATACGCCTTCTGTAGTTTTTTAAAGCTTTACGATGTATTCTGCTCACAGCAGGGTAGGCAGATGGAACCTATGAACTTAGTATTTACACACTGCGCTCCCTTTAAGACACTACGTTCCCCACTTTCCTTCGAATTCTGGTGGCTTTGCGTGTTGTTTGTTTCCCAACGCCGCACTTTGCCTCGCTACACCACTAAAAATATCAAATATTTAGTAAGAATCGAACCAATAAACTGTCAAATTTCTGTAAATATTTAACGTGCACGCTTGCACCTTCTATAATTTATTTTTCATAAATATGAATATAATCCATTATGTGAAATTAGACGTTACAATCATTTAATTTATCACTTTATTAATTTTATTTATTAACGTTGTTAACTTTTAATAAAATAGTAGTAACATTTATTAAACCAGGTAAATTTAGCAAATACCAGTATCGAGTTATCTAGGGAGAATATGAATAGATTCGCGAGAATCCTATTCCCCCCCAAACCGGAAGTTCTAAGCAATATGTGCAAACAGGGCTTCGACGACGCGTTGCGATTCTTGAACAGAAATAACATGATCTCATGTACACGGTAAGTTGAAATAATATAGAAATAATTATTATATTTTATTCCACCTTTACTCTTTATCCCCTGTAAAAAGTAGGGTAGGCAAAGAAAATCGTGTGTTTAGCTATTCTATTGACCGCTTATTTAATTAAATATAAAAATTTAATTAATTCATTTACCCAAGGGGGTATCGAAGCCACAAGCTTTGCGTTTCTGGTTAGGTGCTGTCTCTCAGATTTATTTATATTTTGACAGAATTTTTTATTTATTAATAATTATTGAATTGTTCGTCATATACCGAAATAAACGTTACTTAAACGCTAAATGACGAATCTAGGTGTGATTATATTAGTAGTGATTATAACAAAATGCAAATAATTAATAATAATATACACATGTACAATCGCATGTTGTATTTCTAATGCCTTATATAACTTGTTGGAACTTGTCATGTTATATAAAAGTATAGTCAACAAAAAAGTTGATTACCTTTTCATACTTTTTTATAGTATTATTTTTCTTGATTTTGTATAAATGTTGTAATAGTGGTACTTAAAACACGTAATATTATTCGTTGTAATTTTTTTACGTAATTTTGTCCTAGATGTTTAGCAGTCCACACCACATACCAGTTACAGGATGTTCTCGACGACACGTTGAATCCGTATGATCCAGATTGTGAAGCGTGTAAAGTGCATATACAGGTGTGAAAAAAGTAGTAATATGTATTAATAATAATTAAATGTAAAATTTTGAATAATTGGAAATAATCGAATAATTATTCCTAACCAAAATTGATTATAACCTACTGCCCCACTATTTTCCGTCTAATTCTAGAAGCATTGCGTGTCGAGTGGCGAAACTCAACTTTGTGGTATTCCTTAGAAAAGAAATATTAAACGTTCCATTCCTCTAAGTAAGAATCGGACCCACAATTGTCACGTCTAGAGTCGCACGCTTGTGCCAGAGTTTATATGTTAAAACTAGTAATTATAAAAACGGATAAGCAAAACGTAAGTTTCTAAAAAAGCGCAATACTATCTAAAGAACAGTGATTTTTAACGAGTTTAACGGTTATAACGTCAAGCGTTTTCAAACAAAATCGAATCTTCCTATATAATATCCCCATAGGGTATACATAAATAATCGATTCTAGGACGCGCTAGTCGACGATCTGCCGGACACAGTGATGTCAGTATTCCAAAACGCCATAGATTCGGCCAATAGCGGCCTAGTGAACTGGGTTATGAGACAGCGCGGCATGCAGTGCGTGTCTCTGATGACGCTGCCTTACAGATTACCTGTTGACATCATGTACGCTACTATTACAAAGTGAGTTGAGTTTTTATTGCTTTTAGTTTTTTTTTAGGTTGTTTTGTAAATAGCAGGATACAATTTTGGAAATATTGTGTGTTGAGTGGTGGAACCTATTGCTGTGCTTTTTCTTGCTTACCAGAGCGAGAAAAGGAAAATAATTCAATAATAATGATAGTCAAACGCGATGACGCTGTGCCAGGATGGATTTTTAGTTTTGTTTGTAGTTTTTTTTTACAAAAACAAACAAAAATTTAAAATAGAGTGTCCCATATTTTGTCTATTTTATGACCTAACCCACAAAACCACTGCATGTATGTATATTCTAATGTGAAACACTTTCCAACTGCGTCAAGATGTCGTCATTATATTTTACATTTTTTGCTGACGCTATTTAAATACTATACATAAATATTACCTAGACAATCGCTTCTATTGATATATTTTTAAGAAAGGTGTAAATATTTTTTTTGCCATATTATGATTAATGCTTATCAATAGGATGTATCGTTGTCTATGACGTAAGCCGTACAGAGTTCGTCGATGCTGAAGATACTCTTTAGAGTCGTAAGACGCTCATTTTTAAAATATTTTGTATAAAAATGGTTTTGATTTTCATCCAAAATTGAACCGCTCATTGCTAAAATACAAAAAATATATGTAATATTTCATTCTTTAATAACTTTTTTCAGAAACATTTTAGCATTAGCGGTTCATTTTGCTTATTTACTGTTTTGGAATAAATTAAATATAGTTTATTATTTCTTATACTTTAGTATTTTTTTGCTGTCGCTACTTAGTAAGAGGTAAGTTAGTGACTAGTAAACTACTAAGTAGATACTTGTTGCATTAATTATATTTTAGTGGCCTGGTGGGTTATACTTATTTTGTAGTCCTTAAAATGGTACTTGGGAATTCTTTTTCATTATGTAACAAAGAAAAAAAATCATAAAACAATATTCTTCAAAATATATATGCAAATTAATAGTTTGCAAATAAATAGTTTTTATATTACGTTTATAGTTATTGTTAAAAAAATTAATAAAAAACTGAATTGAAAACTGAATTTTTGAAATTGAAAACTGAATTTTTTACAGTAATAACGGGATTATTATAAAGTTACGGGAATCGTTACCGAATTCCGTTGTTTTGGGAACATTTCGCTAGTTTAGTTGTTTATACAATATTTTTATGAAAATAGTATAATAATTATTTTGAAAATATGCAATGTGAAGAGTAATTTGAATTTTGTTAGTTATTATTATAACGACAAATTATTTAAATACATGTTCATAGTTCGCATCATGTAAATGTAATTATATTTTATAGAAAGAATAGTTACTTCTATACCTTACGTACTTCATAATTTATTTACAAAATAAAAATTTAAAAAGACTATCCCCTTTTCTAAAAATAAAACTTAAACTGCTACTAGCTATGATTAACACGGCAAGATTACTTATTTTGCAAGTATAATAAAGTCTTATAATTCTTATTTGAATGTTACATAAAAAAATATATACGCAAAATTTGACTTTCAATAAATATTCACATATACTTATATATTTATTTTCTAAATAAACAAATTAAAACTTCGTTTGAATACTTCAATAAAAAAGTATCCGATTTCTTGACCCTTCTGCTTTGTCTATTTGTTTAGTACATACCTATACCTTTTGCAATATCTGTGACAATTATTAAATGAATTGTATTATTAAAGTATACGTTACTTTCATCGCAACGGAATGTGGTTGTGCATAGATTGAATTATGTAAATAGTTATAGTATAACATATAAAAATTAATAGGGCCATTTTAATGATTTAAATTCAGGTTAAACTTAAAACTATCGAAAACGTTCACAATTTATACATATGTTCAATTGAAATAAATATGTATTGATTGGCTTTATCGTACTCGTACAATAACAAACACAAATATCATATGGGCCCTTATCGAATATTGTGGACACCCTCGTAAATACGAAGTGTACTTTCCTTAATCTAAGTAAATTATAGCATAATGTATAAATATATACATTTGGGTGAAATAATTTGAATATCTATATTATATTCACGCGCCTTCCGCAGGTAGTGAAGTGAGTAACGGAATCTAGGATTACGACTCTACATTCTCTAATTCTCGGCCAATTTTAGCTTTGGGCTATATATTATATTAAAGAAACAAAAAATAATTTCCTGCCTAAACAATCTTTTATATTTAATGGTTTTAATCAGTCTTTTGAAATCTTTAGTCTTTCTTTTATAGATAACACTTAAACTGAGTTACATAAGAGTTGAATTACTCTTATAATTGCTAATGCGCTATCATCATTAACTAAACACTTCGCAATGTTTCCTAACAGTTGTTACTTCAGTTATTATTAAAATTATTATTATAACAGTTTTATTTCATGCAGTTGTTCTATTCTAAAATTGTGTCATGGTCCATAATTTAGGAAAGGCGTTATGAGATATGATAATTTGGCCCATTATTGCTGCGGGTAATGAGTTTTTGGACCTGATTGTTTATACTAATAAAAAAAATAATAATATTCACTAATACCACATATATATTTACTTATATTTATAGCACCTTTTCGCTTATTATTTCTACACGCAGTATTATTTTAGCATTTCATCGCTTTTTTAGTTATCTCGGTGATAAGGTAGAGAGGCACGCTTTGCAATACAACGTGGTGGGGAATGTGCTCGTTCGTAGGAGGAGGTGTGTCCGTCACAACAACTTAATTACTAGGTCAGTTCTTTATGTTACCTTCGGTGGTGGGCTTTTCTGTTCTATGTTTGTAGACATGTTTTGACCTTTGGTGGTGGATACTACTTACCAAAAAAATGGCTTTTTCTGGTGAAAGAAATGATGATTGATCGTCTCAGAGGATTGTATTTTTAGCTTCATAAATGGTTTTTCTTGGTTTTTAGCTTCACGCTATATCCCGCACATAGCAGGTTAGACAAAGGTAGTTGGAGTACCTAGTGTTAAGACACTCCGTTTCCAGAGACACACTTCCTTTCCCATTTTCCGAATTCTGAAAGCGGTGCGTTAAATAGCAGAACTCTAATTTACTAAAATATGAAAGTATTTTTGCATTATTATTGTTTTTAAATAAATGCTACTTCACAGAACTAAACTTAAAAACTCTTTTAACTTCAAAATGTTGAATGTAAGAAAATATCCATAAATGCGTTTTCTTTAAATACTTGAATTTAATTTAGTCCAAACTTCGATAATTAGCATTAGTACAAAAATAGGTGTTTAATTTTTACGTAAACTCTTTTTTAAGTATTATCTGTATACTAAAACGCAATATTTCAGTGTAAAGGATCGTAAATCAAATGTTTTCGCATATTTTGAGTCGTGAAACACGTGTTTTTGTAAATATTTCTAGAATCATCTTATTATACTAACATATTATTGTTTTTACTTAAATCGATAACCAACTACATGACCTCGAGTTCGGTACATATATAATAAAGTACTATAAAATCCTAACCACGTACGATAACATTATACGTTGATATGAAAGGATTTCCTGTTTTTCTATTACAAATTACTATAATATATTATACAGTCCTGTTGATTTTGATAATTTTCAAATTGTTTGAAGAGTTATTTGGTCAGCCTGATAACAGTTCAATATGTAAAGGAGTTATAAAATGGACTATACATATACCTAGCAGCTTCTTTATATAACAGTCTTTTTTAGACTATTTGCCAATTTCAAATGGATATTTAGATTTTTTGCAAAGTTTTCTCGTTCGCTTTCTGTATATATGTATAACGAATATAGAGTCCTTCGCACAAGCGTTTGTTTCTTCTTTTATTATATTCGTTAAGTTTATTCATATTGTTGTATAATTAATTTGTACATATTATATGTGACATTAAATATAGCATACATATTTGTCTATCAGCATACGTATCTTTGTATATGATACAGTGACAAAATATCAGATGTGATTATGTTATTTTGCTGATATCTACCTAATTAGTTACAAATATTTTCAAATGTACTGTATTTCTGACCAACTTAATTTATGAGATATGGCTTTATTTTAAACTTTATTACGTTATGTTGCTTTAAATTAAATTATGACATACTTGCGTAAGAGTAAAAGGATTTTTTATATATTTATTAAAATAATATTAACTTCGAAATATTTATCTGTGACTAGTAAAAAAACTACCAAAGACTTTCTCTTGAAGAAAACGGATACTTGCTGATTGGAAACATACGACCGGTTTTACGCCTATAAACATAAATTTCAACATGTGCTTAATATGTATTTAAAGTATTTGTGCTACACAACTTGTACTAATAATTAGTTTTCTATGTAACATGACTTGAACAATATAATTGTACATTTATGAGAGATACTTATGTTATGAAAAAGTAAAAGTCAATATGAGTCTTTTTTCTTTTAACTATTTAAACACTTAGTTTTAAAACTTTACATTGATTTAAATATATTTTGTAAAGAAATATATTAAATACCTAATGGTAGTAGTTATGATTTGTTGAAGAAAATTACAATGAATAAATTAATTAAGTCCAATACGATATTATTCTCATATACCTTTTAATAAAGAATGATGTATGCATTGGTTAGACTAACTACTTTTAAATGTTCATACGTCTCTTATACTGTGGTTTTCAGTTTCTCTTCAAAAACATATTATATTTAGTATTGTTCTTATTTAGATTCGTATCCTGCACACCAAAGATGAGCAAGTCTCTCTGGAAATTAAGCTGGGACTTCGTACGTCAGCTTCACGCCTTCTTGTATTCCGGCCACTACAGTCCAGAAGTCGCAAAATCATTTTATAAATTAACAATGGACTCCAAAGATGATTTCCACCATCTTCATATGAGGTATGTTACTTCATCTATATATATAAAATCGAAAGGTCACTCACTCATCACGAAATCTCAGAAACTACATGTGCTAGGAATCTCAAATTTTGCATAGGAGTTACTTATAGGACGTAGGTGCTCGCTAAGACGGGAATTTGCAATATTCGACTTCTAAGGGGTTGTTTTTGGGGTTGGAAGTTTGTATGAAACTTCGTTAATACAAATGCTAGGAGTCTTAAATTTCGCATGAACGTCACTTATAGGACTTAGGTACTCATGGACAGATAATAACGTAGTTCACGCAGGCGAAGCCGCGGGCGGTCCGCTATATTATATATTTTTATAGCTTCACGATGTATTCCGCATATAGAAAGGTAGGCAGAGTGACTCTGGGAGCCTAGTGTCGAAACACTTCGTTCCTCATTTTCTACTGAATAATGTATTCATAGAAGAAATTTAATATTTTTTATAAGAACACGCAATAAAAGAGTTAAGACACTCCTCCTCCACTACGTTTCGCTTCGCTTCCAAGTCGAGATTGTATCCAGATCCACATAATTATAGGCACTGATGCAGTCCGCATATGAGGTCGAGTACTTTATATCTATACAGTTATTTCTTAATTTCTAAGCCGAACAAACATGTATGTTGCAATAATACGTGTCATGTATAATTTTTACTTTAATTGAAATATTAATACTAAACATAAAAAAATATAATATAATTAAAAATAATACGAATATTCTAAGCGTAATACTTTTTATTGATTACCTAATTAACGATAGTATTGTTACCGTTTCCGTAAAATTTTAGCTTATTTTTTATGATTTATAAGTTACATATAATATATATTATACATATCATATAATTATTGGAATTATTATATTATCGTTTGATGCTCGTCCACTAAGTATCTACAAATCTAAATATCTACTAGTATAATCTAATCAATACATGACCTTCAATTGGTAATTGCATTACTATCACGCCAGACCGATTAAAAAAACTGATTGCCTATGTTTTAATTACAATGATGTTAAAGACTTACCTATTTAATAATAAAAAAACATAATTTATAATATTATAATTTTCATAAATTTTAATTTCAATCATTTAATCCTCTATAATGTGTTATTTATTAATTTGCTTAAAATAAATTCTTCATTCACTAATAATACTTACTATTCTTCTATTAAAATTATTAATTAAATTAGTTTATTACTTGTGCAGTAATCGTGCCTTTGTATAAAGATAAATTATGTGAGCTTGGGTAGTAAAGTTTTAAAATATTAGCGAAAATAGTGTAAGGCAGATCTGAAAGGCTGTTGTTGGAGGCCCAAGGACGCTTACACCTGGAAAAGACAGTATGGCTCAGATCTTTTCCTTCCGCGAGATCACGGAATAATTCTTGGCCGTTAACCAAGTTTTCTGTGCTTTTGTGGACTTGGAAAATGCGTTTGACAGAGTTGTGAGATCGAAATTATGGGAGATACTACCCCTGTGTAATGTGAGCGGACCCTTGCTGCAGACTGTAGTCTCTTTACAGAGATCACTTAGTGCCGTTCTCTTTACCTAATGATTATTGTTAACGTTTTTATTAGTTAGATTATTTTACTGTAAATCGATTCCAACTTCAGACTGGATAACATTATTTGTTATTATACGTTACTAAACCTTAAATTATTTCCAAGAAAATATGTACTTTTTCTAATAAAATAATTAAAGTATATAATTTTGATAATTAATTATGAAAATTACTCTTTTTTGTGTTGGTCAAAGTCATGAAATGAACGTTGCATTAACCTTGACAAGCTTATGACTAATGTACACGTGCACAAACTTTCTTTCATAATCAGTAGCTGTAAAATATTTACAGATATCATATGTTTTTATTAGTGGTTTAACTTTTGACCAGCATTATACGATTTACACGTAAATAAAAAAAGATATTATCGTTCTTATAATTGATAAGATTTCAAAGGTTTCTGGTCATTGAGGTCACCAAAAGTTATTGACTTATAGGAATTAATTAAATCATTTGTATTATTATAATCATTGTTATATAGGAGATACTCACGAATGGAGCACGATAAAATTATATGTCTACATTTAAATGTCAAATCTGTTGCTAGGTCGGGAACATATTTTTTTATGATAAAATTATATACATTAATTTCCATTGTTCTGTACCTATACGAATCTATTATCTATGATGAGTAATTATAATTTATGTATATATAAATAATATTGTAATTGAGCCTCAGAATATTTTGATATATTATAATATATATTATTATTTAATTAGTATTATAATTATAGATTACCTCAAAAGGACAAAACGTAGCCCTCAGTTATGTAATTTGGCACGAAGTGAGAACTTACAAAACAAATAAAGGAAAAATGAATTAATGAAATGAAGTAGTTCATTATATACAAAATTAGTGTCTATACACTTTACAATGAAATTTAAGTTTGCGGGCCTATGCCCGCAAACTTAAATTTCATTGTAAACTTTTATAACTACAATCCTAAGATTGCTACGAATGCCTAGAATACCACTCGCACTTGACCTGTTTTTTTCTTTGCGCAGTGTAGCCATTGTGCGTGACGTAGCAGATAAATAACATTTATTAGATACTAATTTAAATATCTCCATCTTTGTTTTCGTCTTTGTTACTAAGGTTTTCATTTTAATAATATTCCAAATAAATAGATCTTTTCATGTTTGAACATTGTTGAATATAATTTTATTCGTGGTTCTCTTCCGTGACTGATAACATTTTTCAGCTTGTTGATAAGTGAAGGTTAAAATGAAAAATTATTGTAATTTTACATTATTAAATTTCATTAATATTATAAAATTTTCATTTTACCTTATCGGTGAAATTTCTTCTTGGTTGGTTATTTCACTGCTGAAGGTCGTACCTGTTCTGATATACCATCTTGGCGGTAATTAATTAAAATTAAATTTAATCTATAAAGGCCCATGCCAAGTCTTCATAACAATATACATACTACATATTAAGCAAATGTGAGCCTTTCTAAAGTAGGTATAGATAGTTTTAAGAAAGATCACCATAAATCTTCACAGTCCTTTCCTTCCAATTTGTGATTACATGACAATGAGCATTGAAAACTCATATTTTTTGGAAAAAATAAACTATTTAAGAAATCTAAATGTATAAGATCAAAATATTAATTACGAATCGACACAAATTCCGACGAAAACAAAGGGTGTCTGATAAAGTACGTTCTTATCCAAGTGCCCTATTTCCCAGGTTTCGATTTGAGCGATTCCATTGTGCAATTAATTAGATGATAAGTCATTATTTTCAATGATATTTTTTCATTACATAAATATATACTATTTACTTTATTCTCTATTTGTTTTACAAAATGTTTGAATAAACTAACCAATATAACTAAATAAGTGTCAAACACTGCTGTTTTGGGCTCCATACTTAAAAACAAAAAAGCATAACCCTGGTAGGATCGTCTGTCGAGACGATTTTTCTCTATAAATAATATTAAATATATTAATTACTACTAGATAATTCAGGAATCCGCTTCCATTTATTTTGCATGTAGTGATTTTAATGACATCAGTTTTTTGTCTATTCTTTATTAATAATAAATATTTATTGTCTCTTTATCTATTTTTTCAGCGAATATTTATGTGACTGAGCAATCTATATCTGTAGTACCTAAACATAAAGAAACTTGTTTATATTACTCCATAAAATAGCCAATTAGTGTTAAACGACGGTGCATAGGTCTTTGCACAAATTACTGTATAAGTATGGCTGATCACGAATTAGTCATGCTTGTTATTGTACAGGCTTAGAAACAAAGCCATTATTTGTATACTGAAGCCTTTAGTCAACCAGTTGACCAAAGATAAAGAAAAATGATTAAATTATTTTTAGTTCAGATTGGATTTGTATTTAACATAATGAAAATCACTGAACGTACTTCAGTTTACGTTTCGGTGTATAATGTCTAAGTGAATTGTTACATATATCTAGGTTAGACATTTGCTAGTAGCAGGGTAAGCAGAGGGAACCTGGGACCCCACTGTTCCTTTTCCCACTTTCATAAGAATTCTGGAGGCATTACGTATTGAGTGGCGGAACGGAAAGCCTTGAGGGAGGGAGAAAATTAAAATATTATATTTCACGTTCTCGGGTGGGAATCGAACTTATAACCTGTCGCAAGTATCTACCTACTAAAATAACATAGTCAGGGCCGGTTTTAGCACTACCGGCGCCCTGGGCGAAATTTTTTCGGCGCCCCCTAACTACATTTCAATAATATACAAAACAGGGAATGAGTACAACGAAATAACCATGTATTTAAAAAAAAATTACAAAAACTAATAAAATTTCACTTCTTCTAGCCTTTCTATCTGCGAGCTCTTTTATTAGGCAAAGTCTATGTTTTCTGCAATTTTATTTTCAAAGTTGATAAATGTTTCAATGACGATGACTTTGTTTTTTTTTTAAAAAAAATCTTAGACCATTTTAAGACATCTTTGCGCAAAGCGCTCTAAACGGGCGTCTACGGCGCCCTTTTTATCCAGCGCCCTTCCCTAACGCCGCTAGTGAACATAGTATTTAGATTCTTATTTGTGTCAAAAGTAAAATTATTTACAAATGTTGTATTACGCAGTTCTGAAATAAACCACGTCATTTAATCGCAAAAAAATAGATGTTAAAACCCGTTTTTGCATATTTTTGTAGTAAAAGAATTGTTTTATTAAGTTATTGTGTAACATAATGATAAAAAGATTGACCTTGTACAATATATATAACTATAAAGTTTGTTTTCAAATGACGTACATTTTAGGTACATATACCAATGCTTTTCAATACAAGTTAAATATTTAGATATTTTTTTGATTATTATTGTAAGAAATAATATTGTCATATAATAATATTTTGCAAAATTAAAGTAAATACGGTAAATGCAAAATTAATATGAATTGAAACAACGAAAGTTGTGATAGCGTTATCTACTGCGCACTTCCACACAATAATTGTGTCATGTTGAATACCGAACGAAGCCACCAACGAAGACTTCAGATATCTATTATCGGGAGAGTCTGAGACTCTGTTATTATAAAAACAATATTAAAGTATTATACTGTTCTTACAAGTTATTTGCACTGTTTAATATTAGGAAAATATGTATAAATCATATAATACATTGAAGTAGCAGGATCGAAATAATTTTATTCTAGTTTCTTTTACTTAAATATGTATTTGCAAACTAAGATTTATTACATAACGAAATACATATGTAATAGGAAGTGATTCTAATGCTATTTTAAAATGCCTTACAAACTCAAATTTGTATAGGTACTTCATTATTACTTGACTCCTTGACATTTAAAATAATTATGCAAGTTTACATAATCATTGTTGTTTTTAGTAAGTTTGTAGCTACATGTAATTCTGAGATTATTGTGATAAATTTCGAATGTATAACTGATGGTCGTGAGTTCAAATCACTTATAAGAATGTTTTAATCATATGTTAGGTATTACCAATTTTGGTAGGTAAACATAAAAAAATGTTTACCTTAGTATAATGTGCATAGATTTTACATATGAACCTAAAATCACTGCCTATTAGTGAAAACCACATTAAAATCCGTTGCGTAGTGTTAAAGATTTATGCATACATACAACGAGTAGTGACTTTGTTACATACTATGTAGAGATTTCATGTAGGTACTGTGCAATTCTTATGTACGTAGTGTTTGTTGTAAAATTACGATTGAAACTAACTATAGCTATGAGCTATGATGTCAGAGCTAATAATAAGTGGTCTGTTGTGAATATACATGTCGTTCCACGTGGTCGACTACTAGCAATTGTATTTCTGCGCATTTACGAAACTAGCACTTTGAAATTATAATTATCTTTATTAATTATTATCAATTTTTATTATTTTCATTCTGAGTAATAATTTGTTTAATTAATGATTTTTAACTGATAATCTCCGGTAAAAAATATATATTTCTGTCTTCACGCAACTTTCAGTCTAAAGAGAAAATATAAAATATCTTATTTTATTATTTTTTACATTTTATCATTATAATAAATCAAACACTCTTTTATAGGAGTCTCATGAACTGTTCAGAGATCTTGGATCAGTGGCGAAACTTAGTTTAAAGATAATCTTTTTTGTGAATCCAAAATTCCAAATTGAACCCAAAGCCATCGTGGATAACCATAACATACTATAAACCATATAGTTATATATTTCTCCTGTAACAAAAACTCAATATTTTTTTCAAAAATTTCAGGCGCGCAAGTCAAATGCGTATAACATATGGTGGCGATGTACCAACGGACGCTGACACGTTCGAACACATCCTAAACGTGACCACTCACAATGAAGCGCTACTAGCGTATTACTATTTAGACAGCGATAATAAGGTAATTTAATATTTTATTACACATTGAGTTGTTAAAAATTGCATTTTACTAACATTTTTTAGCGTCACGCTGTAGGCAAGGACGAATTCCGGATCCCATTGCGTGTTGAGTGGCGGAAATCAACGTCACGCTTTGCCTCGACGCCAGAGCGAAGAAAATGGAAATATTAAATATTTCATTTCCTCGAGAGGAAATCGAACCCACAACCTTGTACCTTTGTACCTTTTACAGTCACACTTTTGTTTACTAACATATGGTAGGTTAAAATTAAAATGACAACATTAACATAACCAATAGCAATAAATCAATGATTTTTCATTGATGGTAATTTACACAATGGTAACATTAATTTCAAATATTAACCACGAAAAATATTATGCATCCCGATTTATTATTTCTTATAATTTACGTCATTTAAAAAAAGGTATATGACGTACTTTCAATTTTTTAAATGCGCAATTATTTTTCAAGGACACTGATAAATATTAGCGAAAGATTACAATTTTTGATTGAATAGCTTTAAAAGTAAGTATAATATTATACCTATAATATTAAATGTGAATCTCTAGATAATATCTAATATCTTTATAATTTATTTATTTTTTGTATTGAAATGTCGCTTCAAAATTGTTTTAATAACTATCTAAATTTGAATAACTGTCCACATCTTATACTTATATTTTTTAAAACTGTCTAATCGACAAGGTCTTGTAAATATTATTATGTTTATTATTTAAAGGTCTTCGAACTATCTAAATAAATATAAACACAACATTTGATGCTTTTATTCATAGATTATCATTTTAATGGAATCGATTTTTTATTAACGGAATTGAGTAAGGCAATCATTTCATAATTTAAAATTAATGATTATAACCTTTACAATATTTTTAACGTTTCTTTGGCTATCTTTGTATGTATAAACATTATTAATAATTATTATAAAAAAGTAATTTGCAGCAATCCTTCTAGTAATTTCTTTCATTTTGTTAAAACTTACAAATATTTTGGTATGCATATAGTTATAAAATATCTGGTATCTTTTATTTTATATTAGTAATTTATAACTTTTCATTAATAATTTAATATTTATACATAAAATTATTAATAAACAAAAATATTAAATCAATTTCAGTTTTTTACTCGATAACTGATCAATTCTCTAAAATCGATTCCGATTCGAGAAAGGAAATAAAGAAAGTACTAATTCCCTGCAAAATAACGTAAACGCACCACGTTTTAACCTTTTATCTGTGACCAATAAGCGTATTTGAATCTGTACCTACTGTGACGTTTATCATGTTTTTCACACGCCAACCTATAGGTTATCGTAAATATGCCGACCACGCTGTGCAGCAAATATTTATATAATAGACTAGTTGTTCCTCACTGCTTTTTACAGAATAAATTATTATTTTTTTAGCTTCACGAGTGTATTCCACACATAGCAGAACAGTAAGAGAAAATTGTGAATCTAATGTTGAGACACTCCAAGATACTTCCGTTACCCTCTTTCTATCGAATTGTGGACGATTGCGTGTTGAGTGGCGGACACAACGCCTTACATTGCCTCGTCACCAGAGCGAGAACATAAAATAAAATATTTCATTTTCTCGACGTGACTAGGGGGTTCGATTCCCACTTCAATATATTTAATATTTTAATTTCTTCGATGTGGTGTCGAGAAAACGCATCGTTGAGTTCCGCCACTATACACACCATGTCCTTGGAATTCGGAGGTGAAATGGGGAGTGGAGTGTCTTAACACTAGGCTAGGTTAGGAGGAGGTCTTTGCTACATGGGTACAGATGAAATAAAAAAACGTTTTTAATAATCTGTAAGATTAATTATTAAGATAAAGATAATTATAAAGTGATTTAATGTGTTTTTGCCCACAATCAGAGGTCAAATTAAATAGTATTAAATACGGCAAGTCTTTTTTTCCAAAATACGAATATATAATTACGAATAAAATACGAATATAGTTATAAAAACTGTACAATGACTTTAAAAAAGTTATCGTTGGTGTTTTTACATGCATACGAAAAGGAATCCGTGCTTGAGTTTTTAATTTATTACTTCACTTCTTACAATATTATGTTTTTTTATATTTGATCCCTTGATCATTATATTGTTTAAAAAACACAAATACTTAATTTAGAGATATATTTTTCATGTTTATTTCCAATTAATAAACCTATTACGTTTTGAATAACAAATCCCCTTTGATAAAAATAAAAACAAACAATTTTACGATCAGTTAAGTTGTAAGTCCAATGCTTTAATAAGACTTTAACCGATGATATAATTTTAACCTTTCACTCAGATATTATTAGAGGTGTTTGCAATTAAAATAATTGAGTCGTAATTAGCATCTGTCTTACAAATGTGTAATAATGACATCTGCAAGCTGTATGTAAACAGTGCCGTAACTCTATTATCGTAAAAAAAAACACAAACAATCAGCTTCGCTCTTTTCCCAGTTTTTATTTTTTCATTTAATTGTAATGACGTAAGTTTAATCAATTTTTCTATAAGAAAGAGAATAATAATATTGTAAACAATAATTTATTTTGATGACGTTAATTTCACACTAAAAATATTTTTTTATAATTCGTGTGTCATTTATTTCTTATATTTTAATATTTATTTTAATCTGTATTTCCTCTAGTATTTCTAAGAAGCAAGTATAAAGAAAGTATTACCTACGATATACTATTTTTAGTTTAGTTTAGAAAGAAGGCAGGGCCAGTCACAAAGAATTAAGTATTTTATAAATGGTGGTTTTGTAACGGGGAATGATCAAATAAAGTGATTTCATATTATTTTTATGCTATGAGTACAATCTCAATGGGTCTAGGGCCAGACAAAGCAAGATAATTAATTCTATTCAGACAATAAAATTTAAATAAAAACCCTTTTATAGATGAAAATGACAGAGATATACGACGTGACGGACGCGGACACGGATGCGATGCAGACGCCGCACGAACGTCACATCAACAAGCAGCTCGAGTTCGACAACGATTGGTCCGGACAGCTGATGTGTGACGGTAATATAACGTGATTTGTTTGTTCACGCTTTATCCCGCATTTAGCAGGGTAGGCGGAGGGATTCTAGTGTCAAGACACTGCCATCTCTGTTCCGAGTGGACAGGCCGTGGATATGAAATGAAAATAACCATCGGGTTTTCAGTCAAACGTTATCTCATTGTAATATGATATTGTATTTTTGGTTACATATTTTGGTTGATTAATTTTTTTGCAATATAGATAGGGAACGTAGTGTTAAATTACTCAGTTTCCAAATTTATTTTAAGGACATAGATAAATTTCACATTGACTTCTCTGAGAAGGTATACCACAGAATCAACTTGATTCATTAAATAAATTTTTGTATAACTATAACATTAAAATCATCTACTTCTAGCTTCTTTTACAAAACAAATAATATATGTTTATTTACAGATCTAGATCTTGACAATACAGAAGACGATCTCGACGACCGTAACCTATTTTCCGATCCAGAGAGCGAATGGACGCGACGACAGTCGTACTCGAACGATTCATTCAGTGAAGGAGACCAACCCGAGTCGGACCGACAGCCTATTAACTATATTGTTACTTATGCAGATTGATAGATTGAAAGAATTTTATTCATTTTGAATCAACCGATCAACGCTTGGAGTCAATTGTAAATTTGAAGTCATCAATTTGGTGTTAGGAATGAATGAGATGCGATGTGAAAAGTGAAGGAATGTTTGCTTGGTGAATGAATGGATGATATTTAAAATTGTATCTTTTATTTTATTTATTAATATTTTATTATCACATTCTATAGACATAAACTGAATTAGATTATTAGATATTTGCAATATTTAAAATTTTGTTGTAATCACTTAAAATTTTTATGGCCACTAAAAACGTTGGTATTTTTGAATTATAAAAGCATTTTGTTCATTCCAAACATAAGTAAAGATTGATAAAAGGGAGTTTGCAAGAGGAAGTGCATGTATCGGCATTAAATTGGTGATCTGTTAGTTGAACGATATTCTTAAAATTAGGTCAAAAGTCAAAAAGCTCTGGAAGGCTGTGAAAGAGAGAAAATAAAATTGTTATTATATAAAAATTAAATATTATTTGTCCTAATATATTTAATGTATTTATTACGGTATAAGTGTCTAGTGTACCTGAGGCCAATGGATGCATATTATTTTTAATATTTATATACGAAATCGATTTTGCAAAATAACATTTTATACATGCTAAAGCGTAATTTCGATTATATCGCGTTTTTGCGATAAAAAATAAAAAAGCAAAAAAATATATTGTAATCATTCGATTTTGGTAATCGATATTAATTATCGTTATTTTATAAATTGTCTGTAACGTTATCTTTTCTAAAATGAGCACCGATTCATACGTATTTTAAAATAAATTTATTTTAAAAATGACAACAATAGACATGTAATGTTCTATAGCGAAATTATTTTTTTTGACATTTATTCGATTTTTACTTGGCTTTAAATTATTTACTTATTTCTAGTAAAAATTAATTTAAAAATATTATTTTTATCTGTGTAAAATTTAGAGTAAATGGAACACTAAAAATTCTTATAAATCGGTGCCCATTATTTTTTATTATTTTATTCTGTGGATAAAAATATTATTTTTATAATAATACGACATTTTGATAAAAGTATTTTATTACTGTCTCGTCACTTGTATTCGACGAATTTTCTAGTTTTTTAAGCAAAATATCATAGATATTTTGTTTTGTTACCGTATCGCTATAACCAAGTTATTTACAAATAAGAGTTATTTGAAGTTATTTTTTTTATTAGTATTTTGTTATTATTTAACAAAGGGTTTTGTAAATATTACATTTATTATGTGGCGTCTTTATTCTGGGATATTATATTTTATATAATTCTAAAGTTTTTTGTTTGTTATGATAATAGTTTCTGAACTAAACTTACTTAATTGGTTTTTTTACTTTTTAATTATTAAATATAATGCACCCAAAAAAAATACTGCCACAATGACATGTTTTTGTATTTGTAAAAGAATTAGTCACAAGTGTATTTTAAATAAACTTTTATTAAATATTATTGGGTTTTTTTAGCTTCACACTATATGCCGCACACTGCAGGGTAGGCAGAGGGAACCGGTAACGTTAAGACACTCCGTTCCCCACTTTCTGCCGAATGCTGGAGGCATTGCGTGTTGAGTGGCAGAACTGAACGCCGCGCTTTTGCCTCGACACCAGAAGAAGTGACGCGACGCGAAGAAGTGGAAATATGAACGTAAATAGATATTTCATTTCCTCTAGTGGGGATCGAACCCACAACCGTCGCGTTACAGTCACACCCTTATGCCACTGCGCCACGATGGCCTCAATTATTGTTTTTTTTTATTAATATTTTCATATTATTGTTTTTTATTTTCTTTTATACTCACATTCAACACGTGAAGACCCTAGAATTTGCGGAGGAAAGTGATGAACGGAAGTGTCTCAATGGGAACGGACGGTAGTAACACCAGTTTCCTAAGTTCCTTCTGCCTACAGCTCTGGGTACAGCGTGAATGTAGAAGATTAAAAAAAATACTATTTAATATAGACCTTTTTTTAGATTTAATCGACTTCCACATTATACGGAAATAAAAATAGGTAATATAAAAATTGTTTAGTTGTGTGCTGTTAAGTGAGCTTAAAGCTATGTCTACTTTATTTAACAAGATGAATGAAAAAAATGTTATTTATAATCACTTCCTCGAGTTAAATTACGCATAAGTCATAACTTATAACCACTGAGTGTGTCCCGTGTCCGCTGAGTATTGCTATTGAAGATGTGTGAAAGCTAAAAAATATGATTCTTCCCACACAACAAGTAATATTAAATCTATCGTTTATCTACACTACAGAAAAACCATGAAGCTGAATCCAATATTCCTAAATAATAGTTCAAAAAGGTTTATTATTAATTTCCTTAAAATAACTCATAAATATCACTACGTCACTGTCCCGAAAATTCCAATTTCAATATATTTAACTATAGTTGTCAAATGTATTAAAGCACTCAAATTGTTAAGCTCCTGACGGCGGATGGTTTTTTGAGAAATTTACTTTTTTTTAAAACAAAATGGTCGGCAAAAGTGACGGCAAGAGCAGTCGCATATTCCACCAATGTTATTTAAAATGTTGTAAATTACAAAACCTAACGCCACTTACCAATGTGGTCCCTTCAGGGAACGGCAAAGTTGTAGATTTTTGCGTGGACAGAATAAAATATGCGGATTGGCCGCCGATCCTCAACGCGTTGAGTTGTGATCTAAGCTTGCATTCAGTGGCTGTGAAATGTCGCCAGCAAGTCAAAACTGGTATGAATAATTAATATATTAAATTGCCGTAATTTATTATAAGGAGCTGATCCATAATGTGGATTTCCTTTAAAATATAAAAATGCTTATAAAAGATGTTATTTATTTTGTCATCTCTATATTTGTACCTCTATTAGGAGAAAATCTAAATTTTATTTCACCTTTCGTAGACAATGAGACGATAATGGATTTAAGATTAAGTAAATGTATTTTATATTGATTTTGCTCGGATCGCCATAATTAAACAACAACAATTATATTGATTTTCCCGATCTACCCACAGTTTGGGCAAAAAGCGTAAAAACAGTAAAATATGAATGAAATAATGTGTTTCAAAATAAATATTTAGCGCGTTGGTATTGGGGGCTTTATTACAATAACAATTGACTTTAATTAAATACATGTTGACTATGTCATAATTTAATTTTATATTAAATTCTAGTACTGGAACACATTGACTGTGAGCGGCTCGCCAAAACTGTTAACAAAAGATCAGTTATTTTAACGAATTTTATGCTAAGTAATTTGGTAGAAGCCGTATCACAACTACTTTCGAACACAACACTGCTTACCTCGCTACTTCTTGAGGGGCTACCTTTAAAAATACCTTACTTGAATCCCATATGCGAGGTAAATGATATTGAATGTGGTAAAATGTTAGACATTTTAGTATTTTGTATATTTCCTAAGTATTATGAAACCATAAGCACCTACCACAAACAGGGAAATAAATTAAACACATCAAAATCCTTAACTATTTTTTCCCTGTGAGCCCTTGTGCGTTGTCTCGAAAAGCAGTGAAAATTATTTGAATAAATTAATATAATAATTAATAATTGAAATAAAGTATAAAGTTAACTGCATATATACAATAATCAAATATAATAATATAATTACAGGCTCTTCTAGGGAACAGTTCTCTCCAACACCTGTACTTACCGCGATCTTTGATCGGTGACGCCGGCTGCTTAGCAATTTGCAAGGCGGTGCGATGCCTTCCAAATATACTGACCATGGACTTGACTGGTTGTGAATTAACACCACTCGGGGCGGGTTATATAGCGGATTTAATTAAGGTAACGATATCATAAATAAATAATCAATAATAGCAAGTGTGGAATCGTATGGAAACATATCTACTAATAATAGATTTTTAGATAAATGTAAAAAATAAGAACCACCCCTGTTATAAGTATACAAATACACCCGGGGGTAGGAGGAAGGGAGAGTATTCAAATACGTATAGGTATACTTTCGAGTATCAATACATATAATCTTTTATATATTAATCATAACTAGGTCTAGTGTGCTGGAAGTAGGATAATGCAGCATACCGTTGCAGTTTCAATAAAATACTTAAGCCCTAAAAACCTAATGAAGCATTGGAAACTTTCTTTTATTTTAATATATTTAAAAAAAAATTTAACCAACTTAACGCTGAATCCCACACATAGCAGGGTATATAGAGGGATCTTAGTGTTAAGACACTCCATTCCCCACTTTCTGCCAAATTTTGGTAGCATTGCGTGTTGAGAGGCGGAACTCTACGCCGCGCTTTTCCTCGTCACCAGAGCGAAGAAGTAGAAATATCAATTATTTACCTTTTTTATTGAAATCCAAAATATAATAAAATTAGTAAATACTATGATTGTACTGTCCAGTATCAAAAAATACACCGCTACAGTGAGAACTGGGTGCATACCTTGCGTTACCGCCTCCCAGACCTGGACACCATGGCGGGGTTGAGGAGAATCACATTGTGTGGGAATCCACAATTAGGAGATTTGGGAATCACGAAAATATTGAATGAACTGGCTGATGATTTATGGATTAAAGGTAGATATAAAATTTTATATAGTCAATTTTATTAATATTGGTTTTATTTTTCTTACATATTTTCGCACACTTTTCGTGGTCAGGCACACAGGCACATCTGGAAATATTTTCGTATAAAGGTATTTATTTTTTTTGTTAGTAAAATATTCTTTTATATTATTAAGGATAGTCTATACAAATTTACACCTAGAGTTGTCTTGAAAGTCAGACAATACGAATCGTCTCCGAATCACATTGTTTCCAACTAGTAATAAAAATATTTATATATTAATCCGTACCAGCCCTTGACGTGCAAAATTGTGGTCTATCGGAGGAATGCGCTTGCGACGTTCTACAAATGATGCGGTCTAACACGACATTAGTTATCCTGGACATGAGACATAATCCACTTGTAGCGAACGAATCTCTTTCTAAGATACGAGCGGCTGTGAGACAAAACGAAAGGGGCATCGGTGAGGTACAGGTATGAATTGCAGTAGAGCTTAAACAAAAGGTAAAATAGTTAATAAATATTATTTCTGAAAATATTGTAAGCTTTGTAATTATGTACCTACATACATACTTAATCTGTTTATAATTATAAAGTCGAACAACTTGTTTGGTTAAACACGCTAATCTCAGGGTCTACTGGTTTGAATTGAAAATTTATATACATATATTCTGTTTTGGGTATTCCATTAATTTTTCGGGATTATATTATATGATATTGATCGTTTCCATGTACTTGCAGTCAGAGTTTCCTCTTGCGAAATAATGTATGACACGTGATATTTAAAGATATCATGTGTCATACACTATTTCCTACTTATTTCCAATTGGCCACGGGGGTAAAGTGGAAGGCCCTAAATTATCTTAATCTGAAAATTATGATATTATATCGTCTTCTGAGGAAATACTATTTTGGTCCTGAAGCCCATTTTATTAGAGACATGATTACATATATATACTAACTTTTTCAGTATTCCTGGTTGAGTAACGTAAGTGGACATTCAAGTGATGGAAGGTCTGTTAAATATATTGGCACCAAGTAAGCAATTGGGTATTTTACTCTATATGAGAAAATCTTAAATCGTTCAATAGAGATAGCTTATGTAATAAGCAATCAGATAATGTTAGTTTTAGCTCCTACATTTCATATATATTTTTTATTTTTACTCTGTAACTTAAAGTGCAGGACAACAGCCGCCATATTATGATGTTATACGGCCTTGTCAGTTGTAAGCAAAGTGTCATCTCATCAAGACAACTTTTGTTCATAGATTATTAGTAATACGTCACAGCAGGGCAACATGGCGTCCGTCAAAATTGCACGATATTTGAAATTATTATATTTAAATGCATTTTTTATGCTATATATCTATTGAATTGTGAACATTTTTGTGAATAATATCCCTTATACAAATATCATGTCTCTTTCCTATACTTTATTCACTTCTTTCACTTTCTTTTCTATCATTTCTATTACTGTAAACATGTAAACTTTATTTTTTTAACAATAAAGTACTTATATAGCGTTGTTTGAATGTTGTCACCAGAAATACTATGATAAAAGATCGCGTCGCCTCGAATGTCAGGAATGCACCTAATAAGTACACTAGTGGCAAAACAAATGGAATAAAGAAGGAAAAGTAAGAGAGGCGTATTATCTTGTTGGTTTTGAATTATTTAGCTTTGAGGCCGCGAGTGCGCGGTGGGCGAGGTGTGCGACTGGAAAAGCGACGGTAGTGGGTTACATTCCATCACGGGAATGAAATGTTTAATATTTTTTTATCTTTGCTCAGGTAACAAGACAAAGCTCCGCCACTCAACGCGCTACGTCCCAAAAATTGCCTTAATGGCAAGTGTAAAGAAGATTCCAACTCAGAACACTAGATTCCAACCAATTTTACTAAGTCCTATATAAAAATGTATGTGTAGTATCTATATTTTTTTTTGATAAACAAATATTGAGACATTTTCAGAGACTATACCCAAGTATTGGAAGAGCAGTTGCAAGAAGAGTCTTCGCACAGACGACAGTTAGAAGAATTGAATGAGCAGCTCGTACAACAGATGAGAGCCCTGAAACAGCAGCAGATACAGTTGTGGCAGAATAACGCTACTTCTTCTGGTATATTTATTGTTTTTTTTTAATTGATAAAGTTTTTTATATTCTGAGGCCGTCGTGGTGCAATCACAGGGAGAGCAAACTGTAAAGGTTGTAGGTTCGATTAGCGTCGAGCTGGATTTTTTTTATAATAAGCCTGATTTTTTAGACATTTTCCGTATTTGCGTACTAAATACGTTTTTATTAAATGAAATCGTTCCAGAATTCCTATCAGATTGTTTTGTGTAAAATAAAGTCTAGCTTTCTTCTCCAGGATGTTTGATATATTTCTTGTTACCTGTCAACTCGGAACTCGGCGATAATACCTACGCTCCATAAATTGCAGAATTATTTAAATTTTATGTGGAAACGTCCATATTTACAAAATCTGATAGAAAGTTAAACTTGTCTTATAGAAAGTTAAACTTTTCTGAACAACAACAACAACAACTTTTGGCTATGAACAAAACGATATTTAAATTGACGAATTAAAATTCAATTTCTTTATAAATAGTTTCAGAACAATCGTTGCAAGCGAGTTCTCGTTCTGGCGACGCGTCCACCAGCTCTGGCTCGAGCTCGATACCGATAGACCAGAACACTCTGTCGTACATACAACAGGCGTTCAAAGATATTTACGCTTTCATTAAAAATAATCAGTGTAATGGGTTAGAATCTGATATATATTTTTTAACTTTTAAGCGATAAAAAATGATGGTATTTAGCATCTATAAATTTTTGAAGCGCGGCGTTGAGTTCTGCCCCTCAATACGCAATGTCTCCAGAATTCGGCAGAAAGTAGGGAACGGAGTGTCTTAACACTAGGTTCCCTCTGCCTACCCTGCAGTGTGCGGGATACAGCGATTACAGCGTGAAGCTGATGTATGATGTTTGTATGTTGAAGGAGACAGTTGATTGTTTTTCTTGTCTATGTAGGTAATTTTACTTAAAAAAATATTCTATAAAAATCCTGACTTCTAAAGAGGAAATTGTTTCAGCGAGTGTTTAACGAAATCAGCGAAGTCACACGAGGAACAAACAAATGATTCAGAGCAAGCCGTAGAAATGGAAGTGAGGGACAAAAATGAGCTTCGAGTCAACATAACAGCCAAGAAAGTTCAAAGTGCTCACATAAAGCTGCTGGAGAACGTGAAAGTTAAGAAAATGACGCAATCCGCACATTTACTGGGTGATAAGCAAAATGGTAAAGATACTGTGGTGAGTGGACTTTGTGATTTTTTGTGACTTTGTCATTTTTATATGGTTTTTGTTAGTTTTGAAAGATTTAGCCAGATTTATTGTATTTTTTTTTTAAATTTTTTGTCGTATATTTGTAACAGAAATCTGGGAAATGATATGAAAAGACAAGTAGGTACCTATCTAAATGATGCAGCACCGTTTTGAAAGTCATGAATTCGTGAACAGTTATTATTTAAAAACAAAAGTTACTACACAGTTACTTTTTTATATTTTGTAGAAAGTTTTTTTAAAGCAGTACAGTTATTTAAATTAATTTAAATATTGTCTCCGAAAATATGTGAATTAAGAATTTTTATTTTTAACAGAAACCTGAAATGTTCGAAAGAATAATGGGAGATTCAAAAATCGCTCATGGCAACGAACAAAGTGTTATTGATGAAATTATGGCGATAGAGAAAGAAACGAAAAAAGTAATTTTGCCATTAATTTAAATATACCTAAATCTCTATATTTCATAAGCATAAGTATTGGGCACCTATAATAAGGATCTCTGAAAGTTTATTATCTACTTCTTTTAAATCATATAAGTAAATCTTTTGTTCGTATTTTGTAACAGTAAGTATGTTGTTGTGATAAAAACATACCGGTTTTTCAGTAGTTTTAACGAAATAACAAATTCCACACACCATGTAGGTTTATTTATGTTTATATGGAGATATTCTCATAGATATGTTTATGCTTTATATTTTCATACATATTTTTAAACAGATGTTCTCAATAGAACAAAGTAAAGAACTGAACTGTGCTGTTACAATCTTGTAACTAAACAATTTTTTGCGAATCCTTTCATATTCCGCATTTAGCAGAATGTCAACACATAAACGTATCGGCATTAAACCCTCTTTGGAAATATTTATTAATAATCTTCTCTCTTGCGCTTGGACGGTTTCCAAAGAGGCAAACTTACTTCGATACGAAACAGTAAATTTTGGTTGGCGCTCGATGAGGCAGGCCTACTTTTAGCAGTGGACGGCGATAGGCTGATTTAAAAAAAAAAAATAATAATTTTCCGTTATTCTTCAAATAGAATATTCCAGAATACAACAGTCCCTGTAGCAGCGTAGTGAGCGACTCCTCCGACACTCTGGTCTACTCGCCGAAGTCTCCGCGCGTACGCATAGAGAACGTGCGTGATAGTATTAACCCAAGAGATGCCTTATATTCGTCGTCCGATGAGGATTCCTAAAGCTTTTCGTTTTATACACTTTTACTATATTTGTGAAGAATAAATATTTGTTTATTATACAACTATGAAGTTTTATTCAATTATGTATTTTATTTAATTTGTTTTCAAAATTGCTAAGCAAAAACATTTTTTTCTGGAGATTTTAGAATATTTATAAAATTTCATACTCAACTTTTGTACCATTATTTTTATTTTATTGCTATTAGTTTATTATTTTAAGTGTATACATTTTTTTAATATTGGGTACTGGGACAGGGTATGATCATAAATGTAATGTTCAAACATTACAGTATTATTATATTATACTCTCTGCTCTCGCAAGAGAAAATATGTCTACATTTTTATATGTGGAATAAAGTGTGCAAAAGTTATACGGATCACTCTTTTCATTTTCAATTGGCCAGTAAAAGAATTACATCTAAAATTTAAAAACAAGTTTTACCTAAAAAAATCTGTTTAATTTTATTTATTTATACAACACAATATATAACTACTAAAACATCATAATCCTAACTCTTCTCATTTATTTCAACACTCTTTTGCTGTAATTTTGCAATCATGATTTTCTCTTTGGCCTCCATTTTGGCTTGTCTTTCTAATTTCTTTTGTTCTTTCTCTCTCTTTGCTAAAGCCTCTTGGAATCTTTCATCTCTAGGGTCGAGTGTGAAACCAAAGTGTCTTCTTACTTCTTCAACTAGACGCTCCTTCTTTTGCTGGAAATTCACATATTATTGATGATTATCATTCTATTATAAATCTGTGTCATGCTTTTTCCCATGTACCAAAGTATGTACCTAGTGTTATGGTACTCAATTTTCCACATACTGCTCAATTGATAAAACAGTGCATGTGAGTGGTTCAACATGCCATTTTGCTAGACAGAACAAGGAAAATAAAATATATCTCATAATACAAAACTCAGTAGGGAACTAAATATGTTGCTGATAAGCTAATATTCTCAAACAGTCTTCTAGTCAATAGATTTATCATTTAAAACATACTAACATAGCAACAAACATTGCTTATGTTTCAACATAAAATCTATATCTATATCTATCTATATCTATCATGTATGATATAGATAGATATCTATATCTTTACATGCATTAAAAATAAAAAAAGTGTTACAAGTTTTACCTTTGCAGCTTGAACTTCAGCAGCCTTTTTGTTAATTCTATCATTTAATTCTTTTTTCCATTGCTCTAATTTTGCAAACTTTGCTGCCACCTCCATATCTCTCTGTTGTATCCTAAGGTTTTCTTCTTTCCTCTTTTGAGCTACTGATGCCATCATTTCAGGTATTGTGTATGGAAATGCAACAGCTTCATATTCTTTCCTTTCTGTGATGTCTTGTTTTGTAGGCCAGCAAATACCTAGGAAAATACATATTATTAAATATTCTCAAATCTTTAACTCGTTTGGACAATGCTTGACTGATATACATGATGATTTATAAATAATTATTTACTAGGGTTTACGCCACTCGCAACGCCATATTTGCCATACATTTTTCTATTATATTTTACAGTCAAATGTGCCAAGCACTTAGGCTCTTCATATGGACGTTTATCATTTATCATATTGTAGTGGTTTGTAGCAAGCCGAGATTTGTTTCTTTTCTTTTCTATCTCAGCTTCTCGTGCTTGGACATCTTCCGTATCATCGATTAATACTTCATCTGCCTGGTCAACCTCAGGAGCGGTTGTAGATAGGCGGCGCAAACTACCTATTACATTTGACCGAATAAAATTACTTCTTATAGTTATAAAATTCATTTTAATAATTTATTCTGAAGATTACAATGCCTATAGGTTATTTATTTAGACATTTCGAGTACCCCACACAGGTTAAAAATACTCATAGTCATATGTTTGACATTATAATTAACATTGCCATACGTAAAATCATCGATTTTAAATAATAATCGATGTCATTCGTGATGACTAATTGACTTCTTTGACTACTCAGTACTCGTATTTCATTAGATTGTCTTTGCTCTTTGGTTTATTTATTCGACGTCAACGTTTGTCATCTATACTGAATTTTGCTACTTTGTTAGTCTCCCTTAAATAATTAAAAAGAAAATGGACGACTTCGGCGATAATTTCGTGCAGCCCGAAGTGGATCCTGCGGCGGAATTCTTAGCTCGTGAACAAAATCAGCTGGCCGGGCTTGAAGACGAACTAGAGACCAGTGCTCCGCCCCCCGTCGCTGTTTCATCGGCTTCCAACGGATTTGACGATTTTGTTGGTAATTGCGCTTTTGATACCACTGTTATTATTTTAACTAATTCTTATACCATTTTTAGTTACGTAATTAAGTCAATAAGTTTTATAATATTTGCATATGGTATGCTACTTAATTTATGTCTACATATTTCCAACTACATAACGTGGATTTTATATTTTCAGAGGTCCCAAGTGCAGCAGCTTTTGAAGCGAATGGTTTGTTAGATGATGATATTTCAGCACCGGCTGCTGCTCCTGCGGCAACTCCAGTAGTTTCTGTATTCAGGCAGGAGAGGGAAGAACCTGAGAAGATTAAGCTTTGGAGGGAAGAACAAAAGAAAAGATTAGAAGAAAAAGGTAACATTTAATAAAATTAAATTAATTCCACTTATTGAAGGAATTGTGGTTCATCGAGATGGCTGGATTGTGACCTGCTGTGATAATCTCTTATGAGAATAACCTGTTGTCATTTCCCCACTTTGATAAGATATAAAATGTTGAGTTCCACCACTAAATTCTCAAATTAAATTGGATAACTATATGGACGGAATACAATATGAAACTGAAAGAATGAAAATTTATGTAATGATTATTAGTTATTTACTAGTGGTTTGCCCCCATGAGGCTTACACGTAGGTGTAGGCCCATTTGAACTATACTGATATTTATATTATAATATTTAATTGTATTTAAGGAAAATTGGTTATTTTGTTATTAAAAAATTGTTGTATTTAATAGATGAATGTTCAGTTATTTTTTCATATCTATATAGGTTCATGTGCACAACAAATGCAGTTTTTCTGGCGGAAATCTCCATTATGTGAAAAAATAGGCTATATGTTGCACCAGGACCCAATATATCTTTAAGTGATTCCTATAAAAATTGGTTGTTCTGGAAAAGCATGAACAAACAGAAAGACAAACAAAAATTTCAAAATTATTTAAGAAAGACTAAAACAAGTCTTTCTTAAATAATGCACTGTAAATTGTAAAAGTGCAATAATGCACTTGAAAAACCACAGTTATTTTGAAATCACAGACAAACACTTTAATTTTATTTATTACTAGCAGCCCCCTCACGGCTGCGACCACTTTAACTACATGATGGCTGGGCTGTTAGGGTCCCATATGAACTGCTCTTCATTTTTATTATATGGACAAAAAATGCTTGTCCTGTTGATCAACTTTTACTAAGACACTATATTTATGTCTCTTATAGTTTAGACAGGCTGTTAAGGTTCTACATCAGGTATCCAGATTTTCAAAATAAACTATAGCCTAGATGTTGCCTAGACTTAATAGATATACAACAAAAAAAATTCATCAAATCCGTCCAGTATTTCAGAAGATTAGCGTTACAAACAGACAATTTTGTTTTGTGGATTTGGGCTCTATTATTGTTCCAAAACTTTTTTACTACATGTATGTTACTTTTTTATTACATGTATAGATATACCTAGATTGATTACAACTATCATATTAATCTATTATTATTTAAACTACTTTTATTTTAAAACCACCAACAGATGCTGAAGAGGAAGAAAAGAAACAAGAAATGCTAAAAGTTGCCAAAAAGGAACTAGAAGATTGGTATAAGACACACGAAGAACAAATTGCAAAAACCAAAGCAGCTAACAGGTAATGTTACAATTTAAAAAAAAATCAGCTTCACATTCTATCCCATACACAGCAGGGTAGGCACAGGAAACTTAGTGTTAAGACACTCCATTCCCCACACACCCCACACGTTTGCATGTTGAGTGGTAGAACTCAACGTCGTGCTTGCTTCGACACCAGAGTGAAGAAATGAAATGGGAAACAACTTGGAATAAACGTAAATAAATATTTCACTTCCTCGAGTGGGACTCGAACCCACAACCGTCGCGTTACACCTTTGTGCTGTTGCTCCACAAACAGCCTCAATGTCACAATTAAAGTAGCTTTGCACTTGTGTTGAGATGTGCAGCTCGGCTGTACATTTTGTCTACCAGAGTGGGAAAATGAAATGAAATGAAAGTTATTAAAATTATTTACAATACATGTTTATCTTACTATGAATATACAATAATCTTTATATAATTAACTATATAAAATAACTTAAAATCTATTGCTAAATTAAATTTTACGATATTTTTATTTTAGGTAATTATTTAGTATTTTGTTGTAAAGAATTATACATTTATTTACAAAATGTTTATAAAATTATTAAAACCAATTTTCGAACAATCTATTTTTGTTTTTAAATATTTGTTAATATTGTAAATATTTTACACATTGAGCATGTGTGCATTATATTTGAGTAAAAGCTATATAAGTGTGAAATAAAATGTAGACTTTTCCTTATATAAGCAATAATAGCAAAATGCATGCCAAATCCTTTGTCGAACTTAGTTTTTTGCATGTCAAATACTTAAAAACTAATATTTGTATTTTCTTTTTGATGCTGGCAGGGAATCTGCTAAGTGAGTATTTATTACATGGTATAGGAATTAACTAACATTTGTTGGTTTGGGAATTTGTCTGTCATTTAATGGGAGCTCATATCTCATAAACATTGATGTTTTTAATATGTTCATTCTTTTGATAATATTAAAAAATTACATGTCATATTAATGTTTGTATTTAAATATCATTAAATTTTATTTGTATGTTGTTTTTTATTCAATATAATTACAAAATCGGTAACTGATATTATTATTCATAATTAAAAATATATTTATTAATTTACAATAAATATTAAAAGTATTAATATTACTTCATAAATTAAATTATTTCTTTTCCACACTGTATCTCGAAGGGATACCCATAGGGGGACCTAAGAACCTACCCTACCCTGCGAGGGAATCTAGGAACCTAGTGTAAAGACACTCCATTCCTCATTAAGACACTTCTGTTCCCAGTGTGTGTTAGTGTAGTGGCAGAAGTGAACACCGTATTTTGCTTTATCACCAGAACAAGGATATGAAATTATTAAATATTTCATTACCCCCAGTGGTAAACAACTTCTAGCAACTTCTAGGCACATGATGATGATAAAGAGAACGAACGAAATACTAATTATAATATGGAATAAAAATATATACAGTACATGTATTAATTAATCAATATACACATAATTAAACTGTTCATAATATTCACTGTTACTAATTAATAATTACAATTAAAAATATTCTTATTTTATTTATACAAAATACCTACAGAAATGCAGAGAAAGCCCTAGCAAGAGGTTCTGAAGGCAGTCCAGAAGATGGCAATGAATGGGCTCGGGTTTCCGAGTTATGTGACTTTGGACCACGTAGAGGCAGGGATGTGGCTCGCCTCCGTTCCATTGTATTGCAACTTAAGCAAGCTGGTGTTAGGCCTAAATACCCACCGAGGGCTGCTAAAGTGTGAGTTTTATTATATTTAAACACATTATTATTTTTTGATAATCACTTCAGTATTGTCAATTCCATGACAAGTGTTATATTATTTACCCTTGTAAATATATTGTTGGTACCTCGATAACTCTTAATTACAATGTGGTCGAGCAGTCATGTCATGTGCAGATTTGATTTTAAAATATTTTTATTTACTTTCGATTATTTTCGTCTCCAATTTGTATAGATGATTTTTATGCAATAAGTAAGCACACACTTAGTTTTTTAAGATATAAAATGGAAAGCCCGGTCTCAAGGTACTGAAGCTATGTTTCTATGGGATAAAAAAATGTGTTGTTAACTTAACAGTAATTTAACATCTATACAATAAAATAAAATAAAATAGTAACTGATCACTGTCTTCTATACATGGAAGATACTTGTATATGAGAAAACCCATTATTTGGGGCATAAACTTGCTACAAAGTTATGATTTATTATATTTGCTCAAACATTATTTACTAATGTATTGATAGTGTTTAAAATGATAAATATAAGAATACGAAAGTAATTTATAAGTACATAATTGGGTTGCTAGTATACTTATTTTACTATTATTTATTATAAGACATTAAAAAAAATACAAAATTTATAATAAAATTATATTTGTTTGTTCACAGAGCTTGAATATACAGATGAAGATAAGAAAAAATAAAATTGTTACTAGCCTGAATATGTCTAAACATCAGTCTCAGTTATTAAATCACATTATATTATAAATTAATCATTATTTATATTAATGAATGTTGTTTTTAGATGTTTCAATTATTATTTATTAAAAAAAAGATCATAAAAGAACATCTTTGGCAATGTTACTTCAGAAATAAAAAAGATGCTTCTTTATTTAACCCTTAAGAACTCCAAACTATTTTTTTAATGATTTTTATATGGTTCTAAATTTCTGAGGTCCTACTAGATACTATTAATAGGTCTTAATAATTTAGATATTACTGAATAAACTTTTCAATTGGTAAATTGTTTCTCTTTGGTTTTTGGATAGTTTCATTTGTATGGTGGAAAAAGGTTTGTTTCCAATACCTAATTAAGGGGTAAATAATGATTTAGTTAATATAAATAATAATAGAACATCTAATTCTTATTATCTTATAGCATGTTATAAGGAACAGCCTCTGAGCGTTATTTAATAAATTTTATTTAACAATGTTCAATAATATTGGCTTTAATATTAAAAAATTTTTTTATTTGATCACATAGTATTAATAAAAATGTCATTCCAAATACACTTTTTTTTATTTCCCACAGATCTTTTCTTAACATTTATAATAAATATATACCTGTATTTATAGTACTAAGAGATGTTAATTAGGGATTAATTAATATTAAATTTGTTTGTTGTTTGTAATTAGCATTAAAATGTTCTTTGTACTTATGGATTTTACATTAGTAGTAACACAGTTACTACAAGAAATTATTGCATTGGAGGAATGGTTTTTACTAATTAAAAAAAAATAAGTAAAAGTTCAATTGAAACACCCTTGCTGATTAAATCTAATTAAAAAATATGTAACTTAATATTAAAGGTACTGTACCATTTTTAAATACACATAACAGACATTATTTTTATTTTATTTTAGCAGATAATATTCTCAATTTAGTTTATCTCTTAAAGAAATGGCAGTTTCATGGCTTGTCTTCTATATTACCCTACTATAGGTAGAGAGTATCTTTTATTAGGACACTCCATTTTCAGATCAGGGAAACAAAAATAATTTAAATATAATCATTTTATGAGTATGATTGTGTTTACGTACAAATTAAGATTATCATATGTATGTATCGCTCACATTGTCTCTCTCAGTTTTGATTTTAACTAAAATTATAAATTCAATTAAAAAATAAAAAGTAACTCAAGATAATTTTATACAGAACAATTTTTTAATTTTAGTTTTATCTTCAATTTCAATTAAAGTATCTTATTTATTTAAAATGTAATATGTGAATTTTTAATATTTAATTGTATTAACAATATTAAAGTAACTACAACTTCATATCTCTTGCAATATCTATATGTTTCCTTTTATATATTCTCTCAGTTAATTGCAACAATAAATACATTAAACTAATAACCAACAAAAATGGCCAGACACCACAATCTAAATAGCTTTTCAACTGTTGACCTAAAGGTTTATTTTTATTTAATAATATTCTATTATAAACTATTTCAGTGCGTCTCGTAATATCCATCCAATTGTACATTTTTCTAACCATTTTGTTACACTGATATGGACATAACACATTACCTACTTTCAAATCTTTCATAGCATTTTCTATACCAGCAACAATACTGTTAACATTAGGTTCTGTTAAATATATCATACTTTCTGGCAACACTTCTGGTATACCACCAACTTTAGTTGATACAACTTTTAAACCACATGATGCGGCTTCTACTATAGCCATACAATATGCCTCTGTCAAAGATGTATTTAAAAATATATCACCTTGTACCAATACATCTCTGACTTCAGAATGTTTTAAACTGCCTAACAATGTAACACAGTGTTGGAAACCTTTTTGCTCCCTTACTTCTTGCAACAACCACATTTTAGGACCATCTCCACCTATTATAAACCTAATATTAGGATACCTAGGGCACATATCGGCTATTACTGCTGCGGTCAAATCTACACCTTTTCTATAAACTAATCTTGACACTACTACTATAGTTATATTATTTGGGTCTCTTTGGCTAGGATCAGGAGTAAAAGTGTAAGCATCTACTGCATTGGGAATAACAGAGACTTTATGAGCTTTCACTTTGGCTCTCAACACTGTATTTTCTTTACCAGTGTGTGACACACATATGCAATGGTCACATTCGCATAAACAAATCTGTAAATATTTATTGGTCAATACAGCTGACATATCAGCAAAACCAAACAAACTATGATCAGTAAATACTGTCTTCAAGCCCATTAATTTCCCAATTATGGACACTTCGTGGGCTAAAACACTGAACGCGGAATGGCCGTGGACTATTTCAATACATTCTCTCACTAAAATATATCTAACTAGAGCTATATTGCATATCATGGTAGGAAGAACACATTGTGAATAAAATACCCGTACAGGTAAATAATAGACTTTAAGTCCGCCAGTCAAGTATCGTACGCCGACGCGGTCACCGTAACGATGTGTGATAACAACGACTTTGTGGCCTCGTTTTATCAGACATTGCGACAAGTTGTAAATATGCTCCTCTACACCGCCAGTGTTGGGGTAGAAGAAGTCTGATGCCATACATATTGCATGCCTCTTTTTGTTCTTCGAAGGTTCCTGTAAAGATGAAAGAAATAATTATTTTTTTGTAATGTTACCTTAGTATACCAGTAAAGTTCTTAAGTAAAAAATTCTTACCGTCTGAACGTTCATTGTAAACAGGCATTATACATGCAATGTAGGTCGTACGGTAAGTAATCTATATAGATATTATTTTAATTTCGTTATAAGAATTAAAAACTTTTAAAAAGCAAATTAATTTTCATTTTCAAATTTAATCCTACACACTTGATAACTTGACACTTGACAGATGACATTCGTAATTTAAGGATATGTCATATACATGAACCTGTATATGTATGGTATAGTGTTACCCTTTGTGTGTAAATGTGTTCTGTTCTCATATATTTATGAACGCTTTCTCGAAGCGTGTATAGGAGTTGGGATTTAATACCAATTACGCCTGGGTTGGAATTCAGAAATATAACATTTTCTTAACGTACGCATGTAAGTTAAGAAATTCATCAGTTCAAAAAATTTATTTTTTTAATATTAGAGAATTGACTCAAATGTTCTATAAAATATTAAATTGAAATCAGCTTCACGCTGTATCCCGCACACAGCAGGGTAGGCGGTAACTTAGTGTTAAGACACACGTTCCCTACTTTCTGCCGAATTCTGGAGGTATTGCGTGTTGAGTGGCAGAACTCAATGCCGCGCTTTTGTCTCGAGTCTCAACACCAGAGCGATGAAATGAAAATATACATTTAAATAAATATTTCATCTCCTCGAGTGGGGATCGAACCCACAACCAGTGGCCACACTCTATGCCTGCGGCACGACTGGCCTTTAAAATATATATTTTTAATTTCAATTACTGTCCCTTGTTATAGTTTATCTATGGTAAAGGTTAGATTCATTAAAGTTGTAGCTTAAAAAAATTTTAATGAAACGTCACTTTATGTTAGTTTAGTTTAGTAGAGGTTATGTTTACATTATGAGAAAACATGAAAAAGCTGAAATGAATTAAAAACACACTTATACATTTTATATATACACAATGGATGAAGGAAAGAAAGCAGAGAAAAAAAGAAAAAGATTCGCTGTGCGTTTAAAATTATCTAAAGGAATTATATGTACTGATGTACCTGGGCAAGTAAGTCACTTATCATATACTAGCGGCCCGCTCGCGGTTTCACCCGCGTGAACTATGTTATTATTAATTTCTGTCTCCATGACTACGTCCTAGTGACGTCTATGCAAAATTTGAGACTTCTAGCATTTGTAGTAACGAAGTTTCATACAAACTTTCGACCCCAAAAACAACCCCTTAGAGGTCGAATATTGCAAATTCCCGTCTTAGCGAGCACCTACGTCCTATAAGTAACTCCTATGCAAAATTTCAGATTCTTAGCACTTGTAGTTTCTGAGATTTCGTGATGAGTGAGTGACCTTTCGATTTTATATATATATATATATAGATTACCAATATTTAATCATTAAATGTTTTTTCTTAGCGTCACGCTGTATCCCTCATATTGCATCTACTACATAATGTTAAGACATTCCATTCACCAATTTTCTTTCTATTTTGGGGACATTGCGTTTAGTAGCGGCATTCCAAACTGCGCTCTATCGAGTTACCCAAGGGAAATAAAATAATGTATGTAATCAATTCTTCTGAATGGGAATCCAATCCAAAACTATCGCGTTACAGTTAGATATTGTCCCATTGCACCCCAAACCATTTTTTTAAATATTATTATTTCAGTTTTATATATTTATTTTATATAAATCGTTTGGTATTACATATTTTTAGAATATAGTCCTTTGTAACGTCGGCCAAGCTACGGGATTTGAAAAAACAGATGTTACTAAATTGTTAGAAGATTTGCCTTCAAGTACAGTATTGAATAATTTTATATCCGAGAAAGGAGAGTCACATTGCTGTGTAGTCTTTAACAATATAGATAGTGCCCAATTATTCTATGATACCTACAATGGTAAACAAAGGGCTAAAAGTGTACCAATTTATATGAATTATGTAGAGAATGGTAAGTGATTTCAATTAGGTTATTTTAAAATGTTTAAAATGCTTATAGTATACTTTAGTGTACGGGGGCTGCTACTTTAATATTGAACAGATATGTTTGTGTTGTTTGTTTGAAAATTTGTACTAAGAATCACATATTGATATGATTTTTTTTGTATATTAAATAATATTTTTTATTATTTTTTAAAATTTAAATTAAATTGTAGATTAAAAGGTCCATTACAGCCATTCTTTTGATATTTAAATATAAATAAATAAATAAAATAATTATTTAAAAATTTCCTTTCCAGTACCAAATACAGAAATTATATGTTCTGGAAACATACCAAATGGTTTGCAAATAATTGAAAATTTCCTTTCTGAAGATGAAGAGAGTTTGTTTTTAAAACTTTTTAATATAGTACAAGATTCAAATTTGAAAAATCGTCAAGTTAGACATTATGGGTATGAATTTAGATATGGGAGTAATGATGTAGATTTAAGTTCACCTTTAGAAGAGAAAATACCCAAGGAATGCGATATTTTATGGGATAGATTAAAAAATTTTAGTATTGACTTCAGGATACCTGATCAATTGACCATTAACAAATATTGCCCTGGACATGGTAAGATAATATTAATTTTTTATTATTATTTTTTCATCTTGTTTCACAAGATCATTATGGTGCAGTAGGTCAGTGTCTGATTGTAAAGAAGTAGGTATGGGTTCAATGCCCACTAGGATGAATAATTATATTTGAATTATTTTATTTTCACTGCTTTGGTAGACAAAAAAATACATTGCATATACTTAAGGTATGTTGTGCATGGAGTGTCAATAGTGTAACACTAGATTTTTAGTTAACTGACATGAAAAGAAATTGTATAAAATATTAAAAATATGTACATAGTTTGAGCCTTGCTTTTAACAGAAATATTTTGTGTGATTGAATGATTGGGAAAAGGAATGATACACTTTTCAATTTGATCAATAGAAATATGAATGTGTAAAGTGTTAATCAATATTTTTTTTAAAATAAGTTAAATATTAATTATATTTGATTGTAAATGCTACAAAGAGGAATGTATATTTCTTAGTATTAACAGGTTATTTTAGTTAATAACCTAAAAAGCTAATATATTTTTAGGTATACCATCCCATGTAGACAGACACAGTCCATTCGAAGATACAATATTATCTCTATCACTAGGATCAGATGTAATAATGGATTGGAAACATCATTCTGGGGAATATATTCCAATTGTAGTACCTGCTAGATCCTTGTTGGTAATGCAGGGGGAGGCTCGGTAAATATTGTTTTCTTACTAATATAACAAATGAATTTTTTTGTGGATGGATGTTTGTTTCACTATTATGCAAAAACTGCTAAACAAATTTAAATGAAACTTAATAGTTATATATCTTATATATTAGAATGATACATAGGCTACAAATCAGTGGCATAGTGTGGACTGATAAAGAGGTGGGCTAAGTTGCACCAATGGGGCTTGTTTTTTTTTCCACTCAAGATTTATCCACTTGTTTTGGAACAATAATAAATATTTGAATATTTATTATTTCATTTCTTCACGCTGGTGTCGAGGTAAAGCAAGGCGTTGAGTTCCGCCACTCAATACACAATGCCTCCAGAAATCCACGGAAAGATGAGAGTCCAGCTCCCCTCTTCCTACCCTGCTATTATATGCGGGATATAGGGTGAAGCTGAAAAAATAGATAATTTGTCCATAATATAACACTAATTAGCATAATATTTAAATTATTTATATAGCATGGCGTTGAGTGAATGCTTTGAATTTATCATAACTTTCATAAATGGGAAATTACCAAATTTATTTTTTAATTCTTACCTATTACAGATATGACTGGCAACACGGCATACAACCAAGGTTACAGGATCCCATTATAGAAATACGACAAAAAGATAATAAAGAAATTCGCATAATAACCAACGAAACATTGCAAAGGCAAACACGTATATCGTTGACTTTTAGAAAAACAAGACAAGGGAAATGTGAGTGTGGGTTCAAGTCCCTGTGCGATAGTGTCGATAATAATATATCTGAGGATATAGCTTCTAAGTTGGAGGAATTACATGTACATCAGGTTTGTTTGTAAATTATTACATCTTTTTTGTTTTTTTTATTACCGCGAGAATAAAGATTTTTTTTAGAGGAATTTTAATTATAATATACTAGCGGACGAGCGCAGCTTCGCCTGCTTATTTGCACTCTTATGGGTGAATTCTAATAAACCATGAAATACATCAATAAAATATTTTGAAGTCTAAATTTCAAATTTTATAAAAATCGGTGATGATTTTAAGATTTTTCCATACAAATTTGCACTCTTAGGGGGTGAATCAAAATAAACCACAAAACACATGTTCAATGCAATATTTTTAGTGAATTTAAATTTTATAGAAGTCGGCACTGATTCAATTTTTTTCCATACAAACTTTCAACCCCTTTAGTTTAGTTATGTCCAGATTACGAAAATAAACATCTTTACAAATTTCACGTGTCTATCATCAACGGTCACTCACAATTTGCGATAGAATACGTTTTATGTGATGGGAGTCAAAAGTCGGAAAACGAAAATAATTAATTATATAAAAAATATTTTAACATTCTTGTTTTAACAGGTATACGAACAAATAGCAAGTCACTTCAGTTCCACGCGACACACGCCGTGGCCCAAAGTGGTTGAGTTCTTACAAAATACTCCTATAGGAGATATAGTATTGGATTTGGGTGCCGGAAACGGGAAAAATGTGTTAAAACGTACTGATATACTACAGGTTAATTGTTTATTGATTAAGTTTTTTTTTACATATAAAAAAATGTTAGATCAAAATGATCTTGAGTGGCGGAATTCAACGCGGCACTTTACCTCGACACCAGAGCGAAGAAATGAAAATATAAATATAAATAAATATTTCATTTCCTCGAGTAGGGAGAACCCACAACCAGTCGGGTTTACAGTCTACTACTTGTGCCCCTGCGCCACGATTGGACACAATAAAATATAAAAAATACACAACTATTTTTCCATTTTAATACAGATAGCAGGTGAAAGAAGTCTAGGTTTACTGACCGAGTGTAAACAAACTACGCAAGATGTCCCGACAACGGAGTGTATGCGCTTAGACTTGTTAACGCCGTGTCTTAGAAACGAAATAGCGGATAAAATAATTTGTATAGCTGTCATACACCATTTTAGTAATTATGTAAGTTTCTTTATATAATTTTTTAATCAAATTTCTTTTTTCTTTTTTTTATTTACTGCTTAGTACTCTAGGCAATTTAAGCTATATTTTTTATTGTGTCGAGAAATGTACTTTTTTTAAATTTCATTATTGGCATTTTTATAGGAATATCTTACTACTCCATTACTTTGTGTTTCTCCATATTAAAATATGTTCATACAAATTAAAAACACTTAAGCGCTATTTTAAGATGTCAGCTTAAATATTTACAAAATCTATTCTATTTGTAACGAAAAAAAAATACTATATTAAAATAATTCATAAAAATTGGATTGGATATTGGAAATTCAATCAACTATTTTAAGCATATTTATATATTAATGTATCGACTCCTTCATTTTATTTTTGTTAGTACCACAACCAACAAATAGAATCAACTTTTGTACTTTCATATTACATCCAAAGCATTTGTACAACAAATAATAATATCTTCATACATAGGAAAGAAGACGTCAAGCGATATCAGTGATAGCAGAACTTTTACGTTCCGGTGGCAAGGCTCTTATAACAGTATGGGCGAAAGACCAAACTAAGTCCAATTATTTAAGTCAAAATAAAGAAAAACAAGCTAAAGATAACAATTTACACGCCGTAGCAGGAATAAATCTACCAGTTCACGAAAATAGGACACAATTTCAACATCAAGATTTATTAGTACCGTGGAAATTAAGGAAAATGACTGAAAAATTGGAAAAAGAACCAACCACAACACTATTGAGATATTATCATGTTTTCCAAGATGGCGAATTGGAAAAATTGTGTGATTTACCCAATTTGTTTGTCGAGAAAAGTTTTTATGAAGAAGGCAATTGGTGTGTTATATGTAGAAAAAAATAAATATGTTTTTTATTCTATTGTAAAAAAAATTTTTATAACAGTTATTTTATCCTATTATTTATACGGATAAAAAGCAGGTGTTTATGTAGTCCTCAATTAGTAGTAAAGATAAACATTTTTAAGTATTTAATACTTAAAAAACGTTATCTCATTCCGTTTCCTGACATCAAATTACAAAAATACAAAGTACAAAAATACTTTATTTCTAATTTAGGGACTCGAGGAATTAATAAATTATTTTATAAACATAACACATTCGCACTTTATTACAATAAATTCATCTACAAAAGAAAAGTTCCTATAAAACATTTATACAAACAATATTCTGTATAATTTAACAATAATCAATAAACATGTCATCGTAAAAAAAAACAATACATGTGTATAATATCTATAAAAGCCATTCCATTTTATAAACAAATAACAAACAACCAAAAAATTATATGCTACATCTATTTCATATATTTTTCTATTTTCTTCTAACATAGAAAATAATTATTTTGCCATTTTTTTTTCATTAAACAAAATTCTTCGCCGAGAAATGATTTCTTTTTATTAGGAATATAGCTCTACGTTTCTGTACATGATGTTTTAATACTTTGATACTGTCTTTAAAAATTGTAACTATTTAAGTTTTCATTAATGCCAATTGCAATAAAGGTATAACAGAAATAGTAGATAAATCAGCTAACACCGCGTCGACATTTTGCAATGTATTTACCTGAAATATATTTTCTTTTCTAAAACTCAAAATTGCTAGAGCTAGTAAAGGCAGAATTTCTAAGCAATCGTATCCTAGAATTGCATCCCATAGAAGTAAAAGCTGATCTGGAGGCAGATGCCCACTGAATGCTCTCATCAACCATTTGAACACTACACGGATGCTAAAAATTACAAAAGATTATGTTTAAATATTAAAAGTATATATGAAATATGTGTTTATTGGATTATTAATATCATAAGCTTATGAGGCCATTGTGGCTTCGATTCTTACAAATAATTTCATTTCTTTGCTTGAGCAAATAAAGTACCCTATTCCGCGGGGTCCCACAATTCAAAACGCAATGTCTTGAATTTAGGCGAAAAGCGGTCAACAGTGTTAAAACTATATAGGTACTCTTTGCCAGCCCCGCCTTTTGTATTTTAGAAGGCGACACTGTACAAAATGTATTCACCATTAAAAAAAATACATTTTTAATATTGAGGTTAGAAAATTTAAGTTTTACTTTAAAAACTGAAGTCGCCGCCAATTTAGACACAGAGTACAAATAACAAATTATACTCACGGATTAATGTTAATATTCCTAAAATGTATCCACAAAAGAGGTTCATTGGCCTCTAAAAGTCGTTCATAGAGAAGGCAGAGAGATACGATACCCTGAAATTATTTCGTGTTAATGTATGAAACGTATAAAATGATACATTATATTAAAGAAAAATTTTACTATCAATCTTTATGTTGTTTACCTGAGGATGAGTTGAGATATAATGTAGTCGATGCCAATAACGCATATAAAACGCTCGAAATATAAAGTATAGTTGAACAGGATCATCATATAAGTAGCAAAACGGCGTTGCTGAAACGTACATTATTTACTTATTATATTTGGCTTCACACTGTATATGTATAGGTATTTGCTTCGTTACCAGACCGAGGAAATGAAAATATTGAAAGTTTCATTTCTTTGAAAGGTATGCGAGCCATCAATTAGTTACGGTAACCCACACTAATGCCCCCCCTGTGCCACGACTGGCCTCAAACTTCAACGTACATTATGAAATAAAAAAATCTCGTTTTATAAATTAACTAGCGGACCCGGACGCGGCTTCGCCTGCTTGAACTAAACGAATATTTATTAAATATATTTATGAAATTATTTTTAGTTATCAATAGAATTAGTAAGAAAATATAAGCCTAAATAACGGTTCGCAGAAACAAACAAACAAACTCTTCCGCTTTATTATATTAGTATAGAAGTATAGATTAGGCATATCAAATCAAATTCTACGAGCTTGTTTAAACAGTTAACAAAAATAATCAAAATGTGAATATGTATCTTACCGTACATTGTAAAACCGTGAAAAGGAATAACTCCGCTGGGAGGAAAGGCAGTATAACAGTCTGGTGCGTGTCTTCCCTTTACAGCCACAGTAAGAGCAGCACCCGATAATGATCTAATTGCTGTCAATACTTCTCCATCTCGTGAAAAACAAAGCATCACCTATAATTTTAATTTAAAAAGAATATGGCGATATTATGAATCATCTAGATGTTAGTTGAGGCCGTCGTGTCGCAGCGGCACAATGGTGTGACTGTACCGCGACGGTTATGGGTTCGATCCCCACTCGAGGAAGTGAAATATTTATTTACGTTTATATTTCCATTTCTTCGCTCTAGTGTCGCGGCGTTGAATTCTGCCCGTCAACACGCAATGCCTCCGGAATGTCCGGAACTATGTTGCCTCTACCTACCCTGCTGTGTGCGGGATACAGCGTGAAGCTGATCTAGGTGTTATTAGAGACTACTACATTACTGGAGTGGTTACGACTCTCTGGAAAGATGAAGAAAATATTCCATCCAAATTATTCTAGAGAATTAAAACCAACTAGGTATATATCAAGTTTTACTTTTTATATGTTACCTGATAGAGTAAATCTTCAAAAAAATTATTACATTTTATATGTTACCTGATAGAGTAAATCTTCAAATACAAAATATTGGTCGTCATTTGAAGCTGTCAACTGAACGTCTTTAAATATCAGCTTGTCAATCATCAAATCCACTTCTAGCACACTCTTCTTTAATTGATTGAAGTAAGCAAATTGCTAGAATAATGGCATCGTTAAATAATTATAATAATCTCGCTTTGGTAACCAGGCTAAGCGTATCGAATTTCGCCGCTCAACACGCAATGCCTCAAGAAGTCGGCGGAAAGTGGAGAACGGAGAGTCTTAATACTAGGTTCCCAGGTTTCCTCTGCCTGCCCTGCTATGTGCGTGAAGCTTTTAAAATCTATTACCCAACAACAACCACTCTACCTGTTGCTTGACTTCAGCTCCTAAAACTTGCGTCCAAAGTCTAGCTCTTAAGCATTGTGGGCTGCCTTTTTTTAAATATTCTTGGATGACTGGTGCGTATCCTAAACCTGCCACTCTTTCGCCAAGCGCAATACGTTCCGCTTCTAAAGTTAAAAAACCAGGCACAGTACTTGGCATATTTGGATTCACACCTAATAAGGGTTCGCCATTGGCCCATTCACTATAAATTTTACGCTATAAAATTTAAAAAAATGTCGTTAACATAATATTCTATTATAAATTCATAATCTAATAGTAAATGTATAATTTTAAAGATATGGTCCTTCGATCCAAATAAATTTATGTATTATTACCAATTGATCCAATGATTTCACTTCTAGAGGTAGATGTGCGAATTCCCATTTAGGTTCGTCTCTGTAATATATTTTTATATATTATGACGTTATTTAATGATCACAAAGAAATATGTAAATATGTACAAACGTGTGACTGTTAACATGATAGGGGAAAAGTAGAGAACGGAAGTGTCTTAACACTACGTTAACATGTTCTCTCTGCCTACCCTGCTATGTGCGGGGTTCAGCGTGAAAAACAAATAATTATATAATCTTTTAAAAATACTTACTCTTTTGTAAATGGTACGTAACCAGATAGTGTAAGTAATACGTCTAAAAAGTCTTTAGGTGCATAAACAGGCCGATATTTCGATAAATCTATAAAAACATTCCAAATTATAATCCCCTCTATTAATTTCAGTCAAAAATACAAAATGTACCTACAGACAAAATATTTTTACTGTTTTATAGAGATTACCTAAGCCATATGTACTGAGCTCATTCCACTTGTCTGTAAGCTCTTCTTGTTCACTCTGTGGCCTTATTTTGGCCAAAGAAGTCTCCAAATCTGAACACATTGAATTTAATGACTTGTGGATCCTTTTCTCCCATTGAGCACTGGCTTTTGATAACGACGTTAGAGGATCTAGCTTCTAAAATTTTTAAAATGTACAATTGCTTAAAGGTGTATAAGTAAAAGTTAAAGTTATATATTAGAAAACGATAAAGTTAATATACTTATAATAATGTTAAATAATAAGAACCTGTGAGTATTACCTACTAATTTGCTTTTTTTAACCCACGGAAAAAAATAATTAATGTAAAAAAATGAAAAATCTAAAGATATAGGTAAAAATACTCTTACATTGTGCTTACTCTGTGTTCTAACCCAATGAAATACCGTATTTCTAAGTTTTGTATCCAATCCCTTTTCTTTCATAGCTTGTTGTAAGGTTTGTTTGAAGTCTTCTTTTTTAACATTTGGGGACGATACTAGTTTCTGTTCATAACGAAATCCGTTGTCATTATGTAATAACAATTATAATTTTACTATTAAAATTAAACTTACTTGTATATCACTATAAAATGATTTATAAATCGAGAGACTCTTTATTTCATCCGCTAATTTTACAGCCGTGTGGTGAATTGTGTCTTCTTTTAAATCCTCCATATTTACGAGGCCAATTTATGTTTGAATTTTGTAAAACCATAAGAAACGAAAGTATGTTTACTATTTGTAAAAATATATTTCATTATGAAACTATTAGTAGTTTCTTAGGCAACGAATCAACATATTTCCTTTTAAAAAAATCAATAACATTTAATTTTCTATTAAATATATTATTCCAAATAATATGTAATGTTGGATTATTTACAATAATATTATGTAATCGTGCACAAAACATAAAAAACTGAAATAACATAATTTATTTCTTGAAATCAGTGTTAACAGAGTAAAAAATTGGTAAAAAGGTTCATTGAAAGGTCAACACTCATTATTCTTCCCTTTTCTCGCTAAATATAAAAGAAAGAGATAACAAAACAATAGAACACTATTTTGACAATTGAAATGTGCTTAAATAAGCACAATAAAATTATTGAGTCAAATTCAAGAGAGTGTTATTGCAGTTTTTACGCATCTCATTTCTAAAACAACAAGTAACAAGCAAAGTTATAAAATGGGCAAAATCTTCTTGGATCACATTGGTGGAACCCGTCTATTTTCTTGTGCAGCTTGTGATGTGGTGTTAACTAATCGCTCTGAGTTAATAAGTACCAGATTTACTGGAGCGACAGGTCAGTTGCCGTGAAACAGCTGATTTTTATATTATTGTTTAATATTGAGAGCGTAAACATAAATATGTAAATAGTCTTACTAGGAAACTGAATTAGGTAATAATTGAACAAGCATAATAAATTACGAACACATGTGATGTTATAAATATTACGTTATACATTTCCATTAAAGTTATCTATTACATGTAAATTCTTATATTATACATAATACAGCTTTATATTTTGTTATCTGGTTTACGTTGTTTTTAAGGTCGTGCCTTTCTATTTCACAAAGTTGTAAACCTAGTATACTCTGAAGTCCAAGATAGAGTAATGTTGACTGGTAGACATATGGTACGCGATGTTTCTTGTAAGAACTGCGCTACTAAACTAGGATGGGTGTATGAGTTTGCCACTGAAGAAAATCAAAGGTAAAATCACAATCACCATTTTCTCATACACTTATAAAACATTTGTTTTTAATTGCCCAAAACTTAATTATCCTCTATATGATATCCTTCCTCTTAATGTACAGCATCATATATATTTTAAACTTTAAAGTGGCTGATTTTCATATTTGGCAATGTTAATAGAGACTGGCAATAATGTGTTTTTATTTCTACTACTACTATATTCCTATATCTCTATCAGTTCATAATATCATTCAAAATTTACTGCTATACTGGTAGATTATTTTGTACCTGTCATTGCAAAGTCAGGCCATTAAAAAAAACATTTGTTATTATATGGTGCAGACCAGCATTACATTTTGTTGACCTAGAAGAGAACCCACAGTCATCACATTTACAAAAGTGCTGCTGTTATATGCCAAAATGGGCTCAAGAATTTAAAATATTCTTATAGGAATCAAACATGTCCTACAGTTAGACCCAAGAAAAAAATATTAACTTTTTCAGATACAAGGAAGGAAGAGTGATTCTGGAGCGAGCTTTGGTAAATGAAACTGAAGGCATCGAAGAAATTCCTGTCAACAGTGATGATTAGCATTTTCTTAACTTGCCTTAGAGATTAGAGATTAATTTTAATTATATAGCATGTAATAACAATAAACTTATGTGTTCAATTTGTTACTGCCTGCCCAATACATGAATATAAATATTTTTTATGTAACATTTTAATGTTTAAACACATTAAGCTGTTATAATAGTTTTCACTTTGATAGTTTTCTTACTAGTGCAAACCATGCATTATTGAACTAGTACGAATATTATTCTCTGTTCTTTAAAAATTTTTAAATGAAATTGTGAATTAAAAAAAACTATCCAACAAGAAAGAAGAAATTAGATCTTAATTAAAACTATTACAATAACTATTGTAACTTGTAAGGATGACATTGCAGTTGAATAATTATAAAAAATACTGTTTCCTTCAATACAATAGTATAATTAAAGTCAATTAGAAATTTTCCCAAGTACCAATCAAATAAGATTGTTAACTAAATAACAGATATAGAAAATTGTTAATACAGAATTGTGCTTTTGTTTTTTTTAATATTTTTTTATTGTGAAGTGAAAAAAATTGTATTATCAGATAGTATATCCTAACCTATGATCAATTTTTGCAAAAAAACTTTAAAAAAACATTATCTCTAATTATAATAAAACTGTAAAAATATTTTGTCTGTACCTTTAGTATTTTTGACTGAAATGGATAGAGAGAGGGGCACGTAAAAAGAATAATAGAAAGCAACATTTTTTTTTAATTGTCTGTCTGTATATATGGTCACGCTAATCTCCGAAAGTACTGAACCGACTTACTTAAAACTTTCACCAATTGCTTTGTTTTAACTTAACTTAACATCTAAAGTTTGTTTCATCAAAATCATCTATCGTTTGGTTCATTAAAAAAATTATCGGCATTTGAATGAACTGAACTCAAGGCACAAGTTTGCCTGCAAATATACTTAAACCAATCCATATCTTTACTTATAATAAATCTGTATTTGTTTGTGATAAATCTGTATTTTTAACAACACATTTGACTGTCAGCCAATTCTGTTTATATAATTAAATGAATAATCATGTAGTTCAAGCGGGCGAAGCAGCGGGGGGCCGCTAGTTATTGCTAAGAATATTGGAGAGTATATTGCAGGTTTGATTGAGAATCTTGGTATGTTAATATTTATATAATTTTTGTTCTAATCTTATTAGATAAAATATAAGTTGAATTAAATGTATTTAGATATTTTGCGATAAATAATTTTAAACAATTTAAATGTTACAAAATGAGAAAATAATAAAGAATATCGTTCGAAATATATGAAGGGTTTAATAATATCGGTTATATACTATTGGTTTTCCTTTTCCAATGAAAAAAATTTGACATGCGAATTAGTAAAATTAGTTTTAGAATTTAGCTTTTTAGGGGTTAAAGAAGTAACTCAAAATTATATTCAAAAATCTTTAGAAGAAATAATTTATTTATTTAGTAGAAACTAGAAAGTGGGTTGAACGAGGAGATATCTTAATTGTATGTTTATCTTGGAATTCGATAAATAAAAATTAGAATAATTAATTTTCGTTTATTTTTATTATTTAGGGACTCATGCTATACGCAAGGGGGCATCATGCCCCGAGCGCTACTCCCAAAGGGGGCGTCGAATGGTCCGCAAAACTATATAAATATATGTATTTTATTATATATTTAAAATACATAATGTGCATTTGATTTAATTAAGTAAGGACCATTCATTTACAGCTAAACTTTACCTTAAGCCTTCATTCATTTATCAATTTGGGAGTATATTTAACATATGAAATTAAATGGGTTCGTCTGGGGGGCGCTGAAAATGTATCTTGCCCCGCGAGCGCGCTACTCCACTGTCACCCATTTACCGAGAACTACTAGTAATTTATGTATTTACACTTTTAATTATACTTTCTTGAAATATTCCCCTAATGCATTCCGATACTAATCGTACAGGTGCACCTATTATTTTTCTTCACACATTATTAGTGTAGCAGGATAAGATAAATAATAATCATTATTGTACAATATCACATTTTATTCTTTATTATATTATATAACACAACATATATCTTTTGCAGATAAACTTTTTTGTTTCTCTCTATTAAACTTCATGCAAAATACTTAAGCTCAGCTTTACAAATTGGAATATATTATAAATAAAATGCCAACAACGTAAAATAGTTTCTTTTGAATCATTTGAACAATTCATGTTGAGGAAAAAACGAATAGCCGTCTCACATTATCTGTAAGTCGTACAATATATCTCGTAAATAAATGTAAATATATTAATAAATATAAATTTGTAACAACATTCATTGTTCAAGTGATTCAAAGTTCATATCTATTCAAATAGAAAATAAATTTCTTAAAAAATTATCGTACCATCGCCTAAGGCGGAATATGGTACCAAGAAAGCACCTATACGATCAACGATCTGACAAAACTCGAACTCTATACTTAAGTTATTAGAATCATCCGTTCCGGAGGTATCGCGGGACATGTACTAGCCACCACAACTAGTTCGTAACCGAAACAATAACATACTCCGTCTAATTGAAAATCGATTCGAGATCACTCTGAAGCCCACCTCCTGACTTCATATAGTACAATTTTAAAGCAATTATTTGAAACATAATCAGGTCTCCGTTTCATATATCATAGATAGACATTAGTTTTACTTTTATCACGAGCAATTAGGTACTACAGTCGATCTTTACATATGTCCGTCCGTACGTCCATAACTCTTTATACGATTATATTATATATCTATTAGTACCGAGCGCCGGTGTCGTTACTACAATTTTATTTAAATTAAAAATGTCCACGTCTCATAGCAATGTAATAATGCCTTTGTAATAACCGAGCAACAATCTTACAGGAAAATGTGAATACATGAGTGATTACGGTAATGACATTAATATAGCAAATTATAATATGCACATAAACATAGCTACGTGATAAATATGTATGTATATTTATCATACATTTTAAATTGCGTCTTTTGAAAATGTTACTTAAAAGTTAAAAATTTACTTACTCCATAACATTTAGTGAAAAATATCATTTTCTTAATAAAATATTGCATTACAATAAATATAGAATATGTAATAATCAAACGAATAAACTGCAGATTTGAGTCACAGGCCACATTACTGTCTGGAGAGACATCCAAAGTCGGCGCCGGCCTTGTGTTTGCAACTTGGGAAGCATTTCAGGAGTCCTGCGCCGGCGCTGACACGCAGCTGAGGCGCTGCTTCTCCGTCTCGATGTACTCCAACAGCGCCATGTATATGAACTTGTACTGGGCCTCGTTCTGCACCATCCCGGACCGCTGGTCGCGGACCATTTGCACCGTGCGGTGTATGTCTATCTCGCAGTCGAAGCCTTCTTTCCTTATTTGGTCAAGTATCATATCGATGACTATAAACGTGCCGGTCCTGCCGATGCCGGCCGAGCAGTGCACGCATACGGCTGCCTGACTCGGAGGGTTCGATCCCGTCATTATTTGGTCCAACCTATAGTTGACGTCGAGTAAGATATTCAACACACGCCCAGGTTCTGAAGGCACGCCATGGTCGGGCCACGCAGTGAAGTGAAAATGATATATGGTCCTTTTAACATTTGGTTCATCTTTCTTCGTAACAACAAAACGCCTCAAAGTGTAGTCCTGAGTGGAGGACTCGGATTCGTTGTAAATAGTGTATTTCTTGATCACTTCGGTTTTGTTTAATTCGGGCCAGTAACGCTCGCATTTCACTTTGCCGCGCTCTATCTCCTTGGTCGTCATTATTATTATACGCACGTCCTCCTGCCATATCATCGACCAAAACTGGTAAATGGTAGTCGAAAGACAGCCCTGTGTAGCGATGTAAAGCTTATTGTACACTATATCTGTGTCGCCGTTTTCTACAATTTCTTTCGATTTCGGTATCGTTGTGTTAACATAGTTAGGGTTTGTACGGAGCACGGTGGGCTCGAAAGTCGATGTGGGCTTATGAGTGCCGTTTCCGTATCCCTTCAAAATTTCCCTCGGTTTTTCTTCAGTTATTATAACACCAGTGTGTGTCGGAGAAAGCTTATCTTTGATTCTAGAAGCACCATCTTTCGCATGAGGAGAGTTGTTTTCATTACTTCCGTTCAAATCTTGCGAATCTGAATTCGTATCTATAAAGTCGCACCGAATGTAGTTAGCGTTTATATAATCAGCACCCGCAGGAGGGTCTGTGGGGATATCTCGTAAAATGACGCGAGTGTGGTCGAATGGAATAATATTTTTATATCTGTTTTTTCTTATATTCTCCGGCTTGGACCCTTCCATTCTATCGAACAGTTGCAAGTTTTCCATCATTTGTAACGTTTCGAATTCTTCCCAGAAGCCTTGTTTGTACGCCATACTTTCGATCGGCCCCTCGTTTTCCTTTTGCAATTGTTTAACTCGCGTGTGAAAGTGTTGCACTTGGATACGCGTCGCATTGAACGGTTGAATGAGCCTTAGTACTTCACCGTTAGTTTCGACCATGGGAAAACTGCGATAATGTTCGATTAAGCTGACGAGGTCCTCGAACTGTTGGCCGCCCCCTACATCGTATTTATTATCTTGCCTTCGTATTATGACATGCGTAACTCGATCTCTCGTACGAACAGATAACACGAAGTCCCCGGGCTGCCTTTGGGATTCGCGAACTAGGAAAGAGCCGTTTTTTCCGTTTTCTAACATCATTCTCTCAGCTTCTTTAGCTGTTAGCTGTCCGTGGTACCATCTCTCCGTTGTCGGATCAGCACAATTTAAAGGGGTTTTTAATCGAATAATGTTCCCATTCTTCTCGCGAAGTTGACCCTGGTTGTCCATATAATATTGTACTAACTCAGAAAGAGTTGCAAATTTTTCGCCACCATAGAGATCTAGAAATTCGCCATTATTCTGAATTTTTATGTGTGTAACCTCTAATCCCCTCCTAACTGATAATGTGAAATCTCCCTTATTACTCATACTTGGTCGAGCAAGAAAGTATCCATCTCTACCTCTCTCTAAAAGTAATTTCTCTGCATCTACTCCATTTAAAGATGGATGGAACCACCTCCGAGTTATCATCTTATATTAACAGAAGCACCACACCTATACTTAAATTTATCAAATTAAAATATTTACTTTCTCTTGTTTAAACCTCCATATGTCTTCAGTACTCATCTGCGAAATAAAAATTTTAAATATTAAGATTGATAAATGACTGATACTTCATATTTTTTATATCTTCAAGCTATATTCTGCAAATAATAGGGAAGCAAGGGAGAATATAGACCTAAACATTCTATTCCCTACATACCACCCAATTTTATGAGACGTTGCATATTGAGTAGCAAAACTCAATGTCATGCTTTGTCTTGTAAAAAGAACAAAGAAATAATTCTAATTCATTCCCTGACTGAGAATCCAACCCACAACTGTTGTATACAATCAGATTTTTTGCTGTTGCGCTATAATGGGCCCCTTACTATCCACAATATAATTATTTGAATATATAAAATTAATAAAAGGTTATAATAGTGTAATACTATTAAATAAATTTTAATGAGCATTAAAATAAAGATTTAAAGAACTGTAAGCAGTATTTTAAAAGTTGAGTGACCCATATTGAATACTATTTTTTCACCTTCACATTCTATAGCAGTACACTGTATAGAGTAAGCAGAGAGAACCTAGTACACTGCTCCATTCCCCACTTTCCGCCAAATTTTCGACGCATTGTGTGTTGAGTGGCGGAACTAAATACCGCGCTTTTGCTGTAGCATCAGTCATCATCAGTCAGTCATCATCATCATCATTGTGAATTTCCTCAAGTGAAATTGAACCCACAACCCTAGCGTTGTGCCCCTGCATCATGACTATATACATTTTTTAAATATATATTTTTTTGAGGTTAGATTTCAGAGTAAAAGCACAAAATGTATAAATAGAAAAATAAAACATATGACAAGATTATAATTATAGCACATGTTATCTATATATATAAAAGGACTTGTCCTCACTGACTGAGGTAAGACGCGCGTACAGCCGTAACCGCTGATGGTAGAAACATGAAATTTGGACAGATGTTTACTTTCGTAATCTGGACATCCACTAAGAAGGGATTTTGAAAAATTTGAACCCTAAAAGGGTGAAATAAGGGTTGAAAGTTTGTATGGAAAAAAATTTAAATCGACAACGATTTTTATAAAATTTGAAATTCAGCCTTTAAAAAATATTTAATTGAACACGTGTTTCATGGTTTTTTAGAATTTACCCTCTAAGGGTGCAAATAAGGGGTTGAAAGTTTGTATGGAAAAACCTTTAAAACGCCACCGATTCTTATAAAATTTGAAATTTAGACTCTTAAAAATATGTAATTGAACATGTAATTCATGGTTTTCTAGAATTCACCCCCTAAGGGTGCAAATAAGGGGTTGAAAGTTTGTATGGAAAAGTTTTTAAATCGCCACCGATTTTTATAAGACATTTAGACTCTTAAAAATATTTCATTGAAAACATGTTTCGTGGTTTATTAGAATTCACCCCTAAATACGCAAGCGAAGCTGCGCGCGTCCGCTAGTCTGATATAAACACCAATACTCATTATTTATAAATTATTATATTAACATTTGGCAAAAATATAAAATATGCATAATAGTAATATTTGTAAATATGAAGTCTTATTAAGATTGTACATTAATGAATCGTATGATTGCACAAATAAGCTATGAGAACTATAGAAATTATACGTATTGAGGTATAACATACACAAAGGTATGTTTAAATAAGGAAGTCAACATTCTAACCAAGTCTAATGATGATTTTTGATATAATTGTAATAAATGCTTACCTCAAAAAGGCACCACTGCAATTTGTAGACCGCAGTATTTTTCAAAATCGTAATAAAATAAACTAGTGTTGTTGCTATGCTGACTTTAGACTTTTTGTATCACGGTTTTCAAGGGCGTATTCACAAGTAAACTAATGCACATGAATAGAGATGTCTAATATTAAAGTAAAACTAAGCTTTATGCACCGAACATTAAATAATACTATAATAAATGTGTAAACATAAACCTTTTTTAAACAAAAAGCCAAAAAATAATTTCATTCTTTGATAGCTTGCGGAAATGTCACGCAACTTTTTTTCTGACGTTTTTTGTCCTATGTCAAAAATGTCAATGCATGCAATGCATGATAGGTGAGCGAGAGTTGCAAGCACTAAAATTGCAAAAACAAAACATTGTAATTTTTATTATATACCAGTGTAAGTCCTTTTGGTGCATAACTTAAAATTTTAAAAAGCAGAAATAACCATTTAGGATTCTAGTTTCATGTCACCTACTTTTAAATATTTACTTTATTAGAAAGAAAAAAAACTGATTTTACCAAATTAATATTTATTAGTTACAAGAAATATTACTAATTTTCATTGTCTGCGTTTTCAGATGAGTTCTTTTGAGATTTTCCAAAGTAACTCGAAATTACTTTTCGAACACCGTGACGCTTACTCGGGAACGAACTCTCTCCTTGTTGATTTGGTGACTTTTGCCAGTGTTCGGCAAAACTCTGGCGTCTAAATACTTTTCCTAATGACTGCCATTTTTGTTCGGTTGTTGTTTCTTTTTCTTCAAAATTGTCTTTGCTACCCGAAGCTCGATCTCCCTGAAATATATTGTATTCATCTTTTTGTATATTATAATAATATTTTTTACTAAAGTAATTTATTGTAACTCATACTTACATCATTAGACTTACTTGAACGAAGCTGAATTCGAAAAAAGTTAGTAATAGATTTCTTCCAGGTCTTTGGATTTTTATAAGAATTTATTTCTGAAGTACCAATTCCTTCTACTGGCGTTGTACTATTCTTACTGAAATTGTTATCATCTTTTGATGCAACATCAGATTGCAACTGAGCTCCTTCAGGACATAACATTTTACTTTAAATACTTATAAACTTTAATTAAAACAATTCAAAATTCCTAATTTCTTATGTTATATTTGTTGTTGTCATTTATTGTGGGCTCAAAATTAAAAAAGGAAGGCTTTTTATTTTTACCTTTCATATTGTTACAGGTTTTATATTAATAAAAAAATAAAATTAAATGTTATATAAATAAATACTTTTTAAAATATATTTTTAAATACGTATTTATTAATTTAATATATTTTAATTATTTTTATCCAGCAAAAAAAGAAATAAAAATACACTTTAATTTTTTTGGCAAAAAGCGTTTATTTTAGCTACGGTATCTACGATATTTATAAAGACATTATCAAAATGTCACTGGAAATATTGTAAATATTGACAGATTAAAAAAATACAAATTCTGAAAACACAAAAAGCGGGAACAGGAGATTTGTGATTTTTTTTTTTATTATATTGTTTATTATTTTGCCCTCAATTTAAAATGACAGCCATAACTACAGCAACTAATCAAGTAAGTTCATAATATATTATAATATAAATAATTATGAAAAAAATTAATTTGTGTTACTTATTCCTTATTCAGACTGTTGCTGAATGGGTAAAATTGTTTCCACGGCAAGTTACCGAATGTTACACAAGTTCTGTTACATTCATGAAACAACTGACGACTGTGGCAATAAGTACAATAACTTATTTGAAAAATGTCCTCCCCCAAGATAGTTATATGGTGGAAACTTTTGCGGGTGCGAAACTTCGAATTCTCAAAAAAAAATGTCGTGATGATGTAGCTCAATTCTTATCTACGGCTTTGATACAAGCTTTTGAGGCGTTCGATAAAAAATATGTAAGTTAATTGCAATTATTTTATTGAATGTTTTAGTGTGTTAATTTTCACTATGAATACATAGTGAAAATTAATACAACTTAAATTATACGCACAACATGATACACTATCAAATAGATAAATCAGCTTCACGCTGTATCCCGCACACAACAGGGTAGGCAGAGGGAACCTAGTGTTAAGATACTCCGTTCCCCACTTTCTGCCGAATTTTGGAGGCATTGTGTGTTGAGTGGTAGAACTCAACGCCGCTCTTTGCCTCGACACCAGAGCGAAGGAATGGAAATATAAACGTAATAAATATTTCACTTCCTCGAGTGGGGATCGAACCCGCAACTGTCGCGTTACAGTCACACCCTTGTGCCGCTGCACCACGACGGCCTCGTCACTATCAATTTTTTATTTTTAAACAATTCAAGCAAGCTTAATAACATTTTATTTAGCCAATACTTATTTATGAAAATTTTGTTCGATTACATTCTCAGAGAATTGTTTTGTGTTTTATATTGATTTTAGCTACATCAATTAGCACTTTGCTTTTACGAAGAAGAGTGTGAAATGGAAAATTTGGTTGAATATCACATTTTCGAATATTCTTACAACGACGATGGGGTGACGATGAATGTTCATTCGAAAAGTCGTAACAATGTTACACATACTATGAAATATTCTTTTGAAAATATTAGAGAACAGACAATAACTTTAGTGCGGGCGTATGTTGTTTTATTGGAAAGTTGTCCGAATGAACTGCCTTCCTCTTACGATGTCAGTATTCGACTTTATTATAATAAAGGTAAGTGTTAGTATTAATTTTCCATGTTCAAAATGTTTTTATGTGTTTTACTACGGTTTATATTTAACATGACATATATTATATACTATACTATACCAGTCGGGGCGCAGGGGCACAAGCGTGCGACTTTAAAGTCTTAGGTTGTGAGTTCGATTCTCACTCAAGGAAATGAAATCTTATATTCTTAATATTTCGCTTCTTTTTCGTTTAAGTTCCGCCACTCAACTCGCAAGAGTTTTAGAATTCGACGGAAAGTAGGGAACGGCAGTGTATGTGAAAGGAGTGTCTTAACACTAGGTTCCGTCTTCCTGTCATGTATGGGATACAGCGTGAAGTTAAAAAAGAAAAGATTTTTTATGAGTCACTAAGCTAGTTGTAAGTAGGTATATTTTACCAATAGAAATAACATATCAATCCTCACTCTAAACCAGAGTTTTCCAAAGTTTTTATAGACCATTTTCAAAATTTTGCTTGCTGCGGTAGGTACCTCTGCAGTTACATTTCTACCATATTCCCAAAACTCCACAAAAAATGTGAACATTAGATCTTATTATAACATGTCAATTCGCCGCGACTGAATTATTTTCGAAAAAAAGAAGTGAAAATTGATTTGTTAATTATTGAATTTAAGTGGTGACGCTCCAGCCATCATTTTAGTTCTTCGCTATCGAGAGCAGGTAAATGTTCGTGGACGGAATTAAACTTTCTTTCTTTTTTGTGAAGCCAACGTAAACCTTGGGAGTTCATCTGGTCCACTTTGGGAACTAATATTAAATCTTCATTAATCCTGACTCTAAATCATCTCTCTTTGAATGAATCCACAACTCTTAAAAATCCACGACTCCTTTACATTACACTTTTTTGATTGTAATTTTTTTGTTTTATATTGTACTAGGGGACGCGCGCAGCTTCGCCGGCTAAAATGCACCCTTAGGGGTGAATTCTAATAAACTATGAAACACGTGTTCAATGAAATATTTTTAAGTGTAAATTTCAAATTTTATAAAAATCGATGGCGATTTAAAGATTTTTCCATACAAATTCGTCCCTTTAGGGTAAAATTTTTTCAAAATCCCTTTTAGTGGACGTGCAGATTACAAAAGTAAACATCTGTCCAAATTTCACGTTTTTATCATCAGCAGTTACGGTCGTGCTTCATCTTACCTCAGTGAGAACATGTCCTTTTATAAATTCTACCTCGTGTCCACTGGAATTTCGTTAAAAAATGATGGTTCTCCTCTCTTCACGCCAATGAAACTTTCAGCTGTACATTGTCGCTGACAGACAACGCACAACCGGAACTACGGAAGAGTTTTTTTATATACATAGATTTAGGAACATCAAAGCTTACTCTTATATTGTAATACTTTGATAAGATGCACCAGCCGACTACCAAGCGCCGGGATACCATGACGCCGGGGAGAATGATCACTTAGTGAATTTATTAGAAGAGAGAGTCAAAGTGGGGAGGGTGGAGACGCCATTCCATCAACTGGCCTCTTGGTGCCATGTGAAGGGCCATATGGGCGGCTCGAGCCATGAGGCTATTGTTAGTATTAAATTGTGATAATTTTTTAGTTTATAATTTAATTTATAGTTTCATACATACTATTTCATAAGTATAAAGGGGTAGGGAATCGTTTAAGATAGAGATTCCGTTTTCTGCCTTTTTTGTTTTTGTAGAAATTGCGTCATTTTAAGTGTCTTAACGCTGCATTTTATCTTATCAAATGATGGACATCATGATACAATTTATCATCACAACAATAAAAAATATAATAAAGCGGTGGTCCAACCCACAACCAGTTTTGACCAGATCACTCTGTCTGTCCGTCTGTGTGGCTGTCAAGACCCTTTATCTCAGGAAGGTTTGGAGATATCGGGTTGCACTTCAAACGATACACTCAAATCTACGGCCCCATGATTTCCTGATAAAACATAATATTTCTATATTCACTTAATAAAAGATATGGCCGTTTATATCGCAAAAAATGCATATTTCGACACTATGAAGAGAATTAAAATTCATAGGGTACTTTCGGTTGACCTACAATTAATAAATTTGGCAACTAGCATCTACAGGTAGTACTGTAGATGCTAAAGAAAAAAAAATGAAAACTATACAGTTGTGGCTAAGTCCTAAAAAATAAAAGCCTTAAACAACAAAAGAACGCGTATTTCGACACTATAAAGGGAATCAAAATTAATAGGGTGCTTTCAGTGGACCTAGAATTATGAAATGTGGCAGCTAGCTGTCATATTTATATAAATACATATAATACTACCTGTAGATATTAGTATTAATTCAGAAAAAAATCTGAAAACTATACATTTGTGGTTAAATCTTAACAAATTATAGCTTTAAATAGCAAAAAATGGGTATTTCAACCACTGGGTTGATGGTGACCAACCAAGGTGATCAAAATTAATAGGGTGGTTCTGGTTAACTTAGATTTATGAAATTTGGCAGCTAGCATCTACAGGTACAAATCAAAAAATTATACGTTTGTGAAAATCCTAAAAATAATCACCTTAAAGCCGCTCTTTCAAGTCAGTTATCAGATGAAAGGGCTCTGGCTAAGCTAAGCCTGAATTTCAGAAGAAGCTCGACTCTTTCAATTATTACACGGAACCCTCGGTGAGCGAGCCCGACTCGCTGTTGTCCGGTTTTTTATATTATATTCATAATTTATTTTTCAGCCATCCCAAAACGTACCAATTCTTTCAAATGAAATGGAATTATCTGGTAAGTATGAAGAAAATACCTAGCTTAAATAAAAAAATAATATAGATAGATATTAGAAAAAGTAATTTCATAGTAACCAGTGAGTATATAAAAAATACTATTATATTATTAATTACCAATGCGCTATCATTGTAAAGTTGTCACGTTTCCGACAGTCCGCAATAGTTCTATGTTCGTTTCCCACATAGAAGAACCAACTATTTTCTCTTTCTCGCTCTAACACTGGTATTAGGACTAAGCGTGGCGTCAGTTCCGCCACTCAGCTCGCCAAATCTTAAAAATTTGGACAGAAAGTTTGGAAAGGAGTGCCCTCCGTCTAAACTGCTATGCGGGAAAAAGCATAAAGGTGTCTTTTTTTATATTGGCTATTTACATTCATATAAAAATTGGATCGAAGTGTACTCGCATAAAGATGTACTTAATATATTGTAGGGCCTTACGCTGACGTAAAGGATGGCAGCCGAGTAGTATGTCCGTGCAATAAAACTGACTTCGAGCAAGATGGAATGCTTACTTGCCAGTGAGTATTTTTTAAAGCAATACTATTTATATGTACACTAGCGTACTTTATTTAAAATTTAGGCTAAATTTGATGCTACTTGTGGCGCAGTGGCACAAAGTATGATTGTAAGCACGTTATTATGGATTAAGTTCGAGATACAGCGTACACCAGATTTTTTTACTTTACATACAAAGTTTTAAATACTGAAGGTACGGGTCCGTATCCTGATTTACTCAAGTTACTAAATCATTACATTCAAGTTATAAATCGTGTTCACTTTAGGTATTGTAACACGCAACAACACGCAGCGTGTTTCGGGAAGTTGCGTGTCACTCCCGACATGCAGCATTGTTGCACGGCGTGCTATGACGGCGACAGAGCGCGCGAGCCGACAGACTTCAAGCTTGCAGCACTGGAGGGCAGGAAGAGACAGGTTTCTATTGGTTCTTTTTGTGACTATAAATTGAATTAAAGAATTAAAAAACCTCCGACACAAAAAATCTGTAAAAAGTAAGGAAAAGACCAGAAACGTCAAACGTGTAACATCCCTTTGTGTACGTTGGGGGTTAAATTGTTGTTTTTAAGCGATCTTAATTAAAAGATTTTTTTATTAAAATAAGAAATTTTCTATTGGACACCTTTTTGGTGCAGTAGAATAACCGCTAACTTTAAGCGCGATCGTTGTAGGTTCAATAGACACTCAGGAAAATTAATATACTGAAAATATTTTTATTTACCCTCTCTCGTAAGAAAACTGTGGAGCCTTTTCCACTAATATTACCGTACTTTGCATCTTTGATGAAAATATTAAGTATTTAATTTCCTCCTAGTGAAAATCGAAATGACAAACGTCGCATTTAGAGTCGCCCGCGTGTGTCCCTGCTGCATGCAGGCCTCAATATTCATAATAATTAATATTACTACAATATATTATAATATCCACAGACTCTTACAATATTTCGCCGGGCATTACATTTTTGTTCGCAAATGCCTCTATTGTGTGTGAAGGATTTCATGAAAAAATTTTGTATGACACAGTCGAATGCGACCAAAGTGATAAATATTTTGTATTCAGGAGGCATTTTGAAGATAAATCCGCAGTTGGAGTGAGTATTTTTGGAAGCATTTATTTTTTGTCAATAATTTTATTTATTATCTATAATGATCTTTTATAGATAATAAATAAAATTATAATTGTTTATACAAATATATATTGTTTTTTTTTAAAGTTATTTCCTGGAAACTAATTTGTGTTTCTAACTCATTAAGTGACTTTGCTTGTTAGGTAATAGTTTTGCCTAGCTTGTTTACAGTACAGTACAAAGTAAATGCTACAGTAAAAAATATAATAAAGAAAATGTAAGAATCGAATAATTTCTATTTCAGTCCAACTCCTCAAAAAGTTATTATTGAAAAACTAAAGAAAATGCAGGTAAATTATTTTCATACTGAAGAAGATAATATCGTCAACTGTCTTCTACCGAAAACATTTTCTCAAGACGGTCCTAATGACGTAATAAGTCCCCTAGAAAGGGCAAGTTTAAATTCGAACGGTGGCAGCACTGAAACGAACGACCGAATTTTAAGAGAACGTTCAGGTAATTTGACAGAAGATAGCACTGAAACAAACACTCGGGCTATAAAAGAACGTTTAAATAATTTGAGAGGTGGCAACACTGACGACTTAACGGATTTAAATTACTTGACATTACAAGAGTACCGCGCGGCGTTGCCTGCAGATAATATAAGCGAGCCAGACGTGGCGCCGGCAGCGAGCAGACGCGCCAAACGGAAATTTGATTGCGAAAATAATAAACCTGACTCTATAAGAGTCGGTGTTAGGTCGAAACGCGTGAGAGGTTTATATGATTAGATTGTTGTTAAAAAAATATTCATTTCATTTATGTTTTAAAATTTGTTTTTTTTTTCGTGAAAAATATTATTTTTTGTTTCCTTTTCTAATTTAAAAAATTAAATACATAACTTAAATACATAACAATTAATAAACTTATTACTGTTTCTTTTTCGTTTTAAATTAGAAGTGTATTTTTGTTTTGTTAAAAACTACTATTAATGGATTTTACTTAATTGTTACTTAATTATTTAATTTGTAAGCAAAATAAAACTTGATTATTTCTTCACAGTATTTTATTAAATCGGATAAAAATACATAATTTTTATTCTTTCAGTTTCACCTTTAAAATATACTTTGGTTTTATTTTATAAAGTAACAATAATATTATGTTAATGCTCTTACAACTATTTACTTTTAATTTAACTTTATGCATTCCACCAATAACAACAGATAAGAAATAAAATTATTACATTTAATGAGAAACACAATTCCTTGTAGAAACACTGCCGCGGGTAGGCCATTCCACAGTTCGGTGGCGTGAGAGGAAATTTCTACGAAACCGCACAGTAGTGGAGTGCCACGTATTCAGGTGGTGTGGATGATATTTAAATTTGTGACGTACTGTGTGGTTAGAAAATTCGGCGGCAGGTAACAGGTCAAACAGTTCTTCAGAACACTCACTATGATAAATGCGATAGAGAACGCACAGCGAGGAGACGTCTCTACGCAGAGCCAAAGTGTCAAGCCTTTCACAGCTCATTGGGTCCTAATGATTCGAACGGCTCTACGTTGTATGCGATCAAATGATCACCAGCCCAGAGATGAGAACAGTACTCCATATAAGGGCTGGGCACAGTGGCACAAGCATGCCACTAAGTAAGTATGATTGGTTGTTTGTTCGATTCCCACTAGAAGAAATGATATAATTAACATTTTTTTTGTTTTCTCGTTCTGATAACGAGGCAGGCGCAACGTTGGGTTCTGTCACTTAACACGTAATGCCTCTTGAATTCGGCGGTAAGTGAGGAACGAAACTGTCTTAATGGGAATGGAGTGTCTTAACACTAGGTTCTCTGTGCCTACACTGCTACATGCGAGACACAGCGAGAAGCTAAAAAAATAATTAAAAAATTAAAATGTTGAGTTAGCATTAATAATATGCTTAAACAACAGTAACAGTAAGTAACAGTAAAAATATTTTTAATTTTTTCTTAATATATTTAAACATGAAAATAAAATTAGTTAAAAAATCCTATAAAAGGTACTTTTTAAATCTTATATTTTGTTCTAAATTTTGTTAAATATTCTTCAATGTACCTACTAAAATTGTATACATTTTTAATAAGGTAAACAGTTTCATCTTTTAGACTTATAGTAGGTATGCAAAATTATTACCTGAAAACCAACCAAAAAAAATATTACGGAAAATCATGTTTTTTCTTATGAAGTTAATTAAAAGTTAATTTAGCAGGTTACTCGTTCATCAAAGTTTTCATTTTCATAGTCTCCAAAATTGGTAATCACATGTCCCCAAAACCGGGGATCCCCCTTTGGATCTACAGGCCTGTTGTTTGGCGGTATGGCCGTTTTGTTTATTTTCTCCAGTTCTTCAAGCATTTGCTCTAGAATTTCTGGTTCACTGTAAAAAGAGGTGGTATTATGTTATGCCGTTGAGATCCGCCTCACATGCAATAATTGAAATATCTTGATATTAAATTCTCTGCTATTATACGGGGTGGAATTGTCAGCGCCACTTTAAATGAAACCACAGTTTTAACTACTCTATAAAAGCCTAATATAATTAGGAAAAAAAATAATTCTCAAAAATAAAAAAGTTTTTTTTTCAAACAAAATAAATGATAAAATTGTCGTTTTAAAATAAAATGCCATTTGTAAAGTATAACATAGGCACGCACACACTTACCTGTCAAAGCGGCAACGTCGCTTACGTATGTGTGCGTGACACGAAATACAGGTATGGATAAAAATCGTGAAATGAAAAAAAAATCCTACGTCCAAACCGTTGAGGTACCTTGATTATTTTTTTTAATTCTGGGTTTGAAATATTTTACCCTATATGCAGTTTCAGTAAAAGAAGCGCTGCCTCTTCCACCCTGTATATTGAATAAAGAGCGAAACTGAGAAAATTCTAAATGAAAACTGTCTGATTCCAGATAGATATAAGTTGAATTGGTATTTGGAGAATGAGATATGTTCAAGACAATCGTGGCGCAGTTCGCAATAATAGAGTGGTCGAGTGGGGACTCGTGAAATAAAATATTTTAATTTTCTTTTTCGCGAGACGTGGAACAGTGGACAGCACTTAATGTCTAAAATGCGGGTATAAAGTAAAGAATAGGGAGCCGCCCTGCCTATTCTTTTATGTGTGAAAATTGTGTAGTTGTAGGTAGGTATATAACATAATAATTACACGGCTGAGTTTCACCAATCACTAACTCTAAAATGGAGCAGAAAATGAGGCCAGTCGTGGCGCATAGGCGCGCTACCTGTGAGCTCGGCGGGTTGGGCTTTGGTACTCGCTCTCGTGACGACTTCGTCAGTCGCAGTTCGTCACTCATGACTCAACACGCAATATCTTCAGAAATCGGTGGAAAGTGGAAAACGGAAGTATTTAAATAAGATCGGAACGTATAAATACTAGGTTCCCAAGTTCCCTCTGCCTATCCATTATTACTTTTAGTGTTCTATTAAAATTAGACTTCGACTTTGAACAAACAGCGATAAGTTACAATTCTATTATATTTATAGTTAATAACTTACCTGTCTGCGAGATTTGTAGTCTCACACGGATCATCTTCAATGTTGAACAAGCATGGCGCTTTCAGTGGGTTGCAGGCTATTTTACTAAATGTATCGCATTTTAATGTCGTTTTTTCTCTGAAAAAGTTATTTTTTTAGTGTTGTTATACATAGAAAATAATTAGTTATTAATTCCAAAAAAAATCTTCGCTTTGGAATCGAGGCAAAAGCGCGGCGTTGATTTCCGCCACCTCAGCACGCTATGCCTACAGAATTTGACGGAAAGTGGGGAACGGAGTGTCTTAACCACTATGTTCTCTCTACCTACTCTTCCGTGTGCGCAGCAAGGTAGGCGTGAAACTGACGATTCAAAAAAAAACCATTTACAATAAGAAAAACAATATTTCTTCAATCAAAAATTATTAAATAGGTAACTACAACACTTTTAAGCATTTTATGTTATTTATCTTTATATATCAATCATTATAACTGTACAAAATAGAAAATGAAGAATGCAAATTTCTTAAAACATACAGAGAAAACACTCAATATTCAAAGAAAAAAAACCATTTTTTGTAGCCTTACGCTCTTTTTCCGATGTACCAGGGTAACTTGGGAACCTAGTGTAAATACACTTCGTTCCCATCAAGTTATTCAAGGTATTCAGCGTTGAGTAGCGAAACCCAACGCCGCGCTTTGCTTTGTTACCAGAGCGAAGAAATGAAAAAACGTAATATTTCATTTCCTCGAGTGGGAATCGAGCCGCTTGTGCCCCTGCGTCGAGACTCCCTTTTTACGAATTATAGGTATAATAGGTACAAAACATATACAAAATTACCTAAGTTCCAAAATCTTTTCCCTATTCGGCATCAAATCCATTTCTCCCAAAGCAAGCCCAGCTGGACTTGTAATAACTCTGTTCACGTCATAATGGCCGTCTCTAGCGGCCGGTCCGTACCAAAAGTCCCAAGCACCATCGTAATTTGTTCCTATAATTATTTTAAATAAAACAGTTTTACACTCTTCTCAACATAGCATTGTAGGTGTAGACGATCTAATGTACAATACACATTGCCTGTTGAATGGCGGGGCTCGCGACCGCGCTGTCTAACAGTGTAGAGAAATGAAAAAATATATACAGGTGTCCAGTAAATATTTTTTTAATAATCATAATATAATTATTAAAAATAAATAACAAAAAATATATCAGCATTTCCCTGAGTTAGACCTACCTAGGATAGGTACAAATAATTATACGTTTTCCGTATATTTCTTGTATATTATAAAAAAAAAATGTAATACCTTTATGTAATTTCCATTTGCCAACTGTAATGGCGGCAGATCCATATTCGTCATCAATATTGTGAAGGATACTAATTCTTTCTGATTTTAAGTCTTCCGATAGAGCATTCCATTGGTCTATACCATCTATGTTGTTTAATGTACTGAAAATAATAACATAGTTAGGGTACAACGGGACTCTATTAAGATGTCCATCCGTCTGTCTTTTTCTCCATCGCCAGCTAGTACATGTTCCTTGGTCGCCAGGCTGGATCTTAGGACCGTGTTAGTTAGACAGTTAAAATTGTCACAGATGATGTATTTCTGTTGCCGCTCTCACAACGGTAAGCCATAATAGACAGAAACGAAAAAAGTGTTTATTTTTAACTTTTTCATATTGAAAACGAATAAAAATTTTGCTTTTTTTCTTCTTTCTAAAGTGTAGAATATTTTTTTGAAATGTTTAAATACCTACCGAAAAGTTATTTTTAAAAATAACTGCCAATTTTAAGTATTATACCTGATATTCATACCAGCTGCACTCAATAACGTCGGTAACCAATCTACGAGATGAAATCTTTGTTTGGCTATACGTGATTTCTTCTGAATTAACGGACTCCATAAAAGTCCTGCACCTCTAACACCTCCCTCCCATAATGTGTTCTTTACCTAGAATAGTTTAAATTTTTTTCGTTATTCACCAAAATAAAGAAAATTCATTGAAAAAATTGGAATCGTTACTCTTGAAATCCTATAGATCTAGCAACGCTGGTAAAAACATTAACTAACTTAAATCAATCTTGTGAGATATTTAACCTTAAATACCTATTCGACGTTAGGCAATGATGACACGACAATGACAGCTTTAAGAGAAATTAATTGAAATTACCCTACAACATATATTAGGTACCTACTTACACTATATTTTAGAGTCACAAGCATGCGACAGTAAATGCGACGGTTGTGGGTTCGATTATCACTCGGGGAAATGAAATATTTAATATTTTCTCACTATACTAATGAGGCAAAGTGCCGTGTTGAGTTCCGCTACATAACGGCTCAAATATTCGGCAGAAAGTTCTTAACGGGGAAAAGGAATGTGTTAACGAGATTCCCAGGTTCCCTTTGTCTACACAGCTGTGCAAAACGATTAACATGAAGAGTGCATTTTAAAAATTGAATGAGTAAGTACTTCCTAACATTAGTGCGCTCAACGAAAATGATTGTACAACTTAAAACTATTTATGTAGGTATATATATAGATTGTAAAATTATATTACTTACCCCTCTCAAAGGATAGTTAGAAGCTCTATTATCGTTGAAACCTTCTGGCGGTCCGCCGTTGTCCGTGGTGAATATTATTATACTGTTTTCTAACAGATTTTTAGAGTTTAACGCTGCTACGACTTGACCTACTGATTCATCCAATTTAGCTAGTACGCCTGAAATATGATGAAGAAATATAGTAACCTCGACTCGTTGTTCTCTTATAATGTTAGTGTTGTATTGCCTATTTTGAAAAAGAAAAAAAAACCAGTCACGTGCAAGTCAGACTCCCTCACCGAGGGCTTCGCAACAATTTTGGATTGTAGGTCACTGGGACAATTTACAAAAATTTAAAAACTCAAGTTTGCAGATGTGCATACGCCCGTAGGCACTTTTTAGCAAAGCATTTAGTTTCATTATTATTAAGTAATAATTTAAGTTTTATTTGCTAATTAACCTCGTAGACACACATAGATAAAAAAAACAATCAAAATAATGATAATAGCAGACTTAAAAGATAATGTCTCGCATATTAATCACGTTAAATACCAATATTTGTGGTTAAAGAGTTTGTTTCTCAACAAATTACATTTCACTTAATTAGTATACAGTTACCTTAAGATACATATTAATCATTGGGAGCGTTGCCATCAAGCAACACATAATTTATAAATAACAAGAAGGAAATAATATTAAGCGTTAATTTAAAACATAATAAAGAATATAAAATATTTAATAATTTAATCCGCCTCACGCTGTGTCCCGCACACAGGAGGGTAGGTAGGTATACGTGTTGAGTGGCGAAAATCAACGCCGCGATTGCCTCGACCCCAGAGCCAAGAAATGAAAATATAACGTTGAAAATAAACGTTATAACGTGTACAACGTTAAAATATTATTTTTTCAGCTTCTTGCTTTATCCCGCACGTTGAAAATCAAAATTTTGAAAATCTAAGACTTTATCACATACACCGTGATTACAATTAGAATCTGTACAACTGCGCCACAATCACTTAAATTATTTGACAACTAAATTGTACGATTACGCCAAGGACTCCGTGGCGCAACGGTAGCGCGTCTGACTCCAGATCAGAAGGTTGCGTGTTCAAATCACGTCGGGGTCAGTTCAATTTTTATCTTTTGTTTTAAAATATATATTTTTTGTATTTTTTTATTCTGATATATGCTAGTTGTAATAAAAATATAAGCATTGTCGCGCAAATTATATTTTTTAATAAATTGTCAGATTACTTTATATTTGACTCTTTCAGTTTAAAGGACACTAAATAGTTTTCCATGACAGTCCATGCATGTAGTTTGACTTTTATTGTGCCTGGGAAAAAATAATTCCTCATGATGAAGTTCATTATCTGCACATTGCAGGATAAGCAGAGTGACCTAGAGTTAAGATTAAGACACTCTGTTGCCATGAACACACTTCCGTTAACAACGCCGCGTTTGGACTCGTTACCAGAGCGAGGAAAATATAAATATTTAATTTCTTCGAATGGAAATCGAATTCACAATCTGTTGCATTATCGTCGCACGCTTGTGCCCCTGCGCCAAGCCTCGAAGAAATTTAATAATTACTTAGTCTTTTATCTATTTTTTTGTTATTATAACGCCGTTGTGTTGTTGACAAGTGTCTGAAAGTACACGTTATAATTACCCACGATTAAGGGTTCAATTCCTAAATCTGGTTATGTAAAATACAGTGTTGAGTTGCGTACCCTAAGATATAATGTCTCAGAGAGATTTATCACTAGGCCCGCTTTACTTGTACCGCAAATTAATAATGATAAAAGATGGTGGAAAACATTTTTTTTCATTCATATTCAGGCTCAAAACTTAGTAGTAACTTAGTAAAGTTATATATACAGTACAATTTCGAGAGTCGGGGCCGCCAGATGTTAGGTGTAGATGACTGCGCAGATTTCATTTTAGGATCTTACTTATTCCCCGAGCGTGGGAATACAATGCCCAAAAGATTTCAGAAAGCCTAACGTCAGAGTTTAAATATTAAAAGTTGAAAACGTACCTGCAAATTTCTGTCGTTGATAATCTTCAATATGGGAAAAGTTGGCTATAAGGTCGTCCGGCGCGCGTATGGGCTCATTGGGGTTCCCCGTGTGCACCGCTGAGTGCGACACCATTAGGAATAAAGGATCTGCCTTGTTGTGATTGTGTATTATCTACAATTTTACATTTTTTTATTAAATATGGCTATTTATTTAAACGTTGAGTAGTTCACTGCGGCATGGGGCGAAATCGGCCTCAAATAGAAATCACGCCGGTGCCAGTTATGTTAATGTAATGCATGAAATATGAGGCCAAATAGGGATCATGCGCAAAAAAAATATTCAAAAGAAGAAAAATAGTTTTTATCAAAGATTAAGAACCTAAGTAGAGAAATGGTAATAAAAAAAATTGTGGATTAAAGTAATACCTTGACAGCTTCTTCGGTATAAATATCTGTTGCGTATTTCCCAAACAAATCGTGTGCCACTGACATATCTGTAATTAGCATAATTTATTACGGTACAGTTCATACTGTATAAGATATCAATAAAATAATAGCCAGCACAGCAATTGGCGCAACACAATGCCATTTTTTTTTATTATGAGAAACTGACATTTTTAATGCATTAAGTTTTGGATTATAAATCTAATTTTAATATGTGTATAGTAGAGCCCAGTGGAGGCCACTCGTGGCTGCGTGAGGCAGGGAGACAAGCATGTCTGTAAACGAGATAGGTTTTAGGTTCGATTCCTACTTGAGAAAATGAAATATTTAATATGAGAATTTGATTTCCGGTACTCAACAATGCTCAATGACGCAATGTCTCGGGGAAAAGCGGGGAACGAAAGTATCTTTATAAGAGCGGAGTGTCATAACGCCAGGTTTCTAGGTACCCAGGTTCCCCCTGCCTAATCTGCTGTTTGTGAGTTACAGCGTGAAGCTAAAGAAAATGTATAAAATATATGCTTATATAATATATCGCAATGGTCTAAGAAAAAAAGTAAAAGTTTTTGTCACTAGAGTTTTTGCCTCATAAATTGAATAAATAAAACTCACTTCTCCTAAAGTCAAATCCCCAGTATGATTTTTCCATATTAGTATGATCGTACATATCTATCTTCCCTGCCCAAAAACCTAAATGACTGTCGAAACTAAAATATATAAAAAATGATTATTGTTATTATGAGGCCGGTGTTATACATTAACATTAACTAGCATTTTAGCCCTAGTCTCGAGCGAGGGCATAGAGTTCCGCCACTCAACAAGTAATGCATCAAGAACTAGGTGCAAATTAGGTTCCCCGGTTCCATATGCCTACACTGCTAAATATATATTAATATATTAATGAAAAGATTGAGAATTCGGCACTTTTAAAAGGATAGGATAGGTAGCACATGTCTGACTGAAATGGGAGTTGAACTTGGCCCAGGTTCCATTCAAGGAATATTTATATTTGTAATGTATATCTCCGTGACGTAGAGGAACAGTTTGGTGAAAATCATTAAATTTTGTATGTATTGGCTACTCAGTACCGACATATGCAATGTCTTTTACATAATGTGAGTAGGCAGAAGAACCTAGTATTAAAGTACTTTAAAGTCCTTTTAAGACACTTACTGCAGAACTGAAAGCGGCACATTACCTTGTTACCAGAGGAAGGAAATGAACATATCTCTGCGCCACGACTGGCCTCTCTTTGCTTAATTTAAAAAAATGCACGCTAATAGCATAATTATAAATTTACACACAACAAACATACCCTCTAAACAAAGGTAAATATTGTCTCTTATATGACCCTAAATGCCATTTACCCACTAAGTGCGTTTTATAATGTAACTCCTTCAAATACTGCGGAAGTAGTTTCTCAGATAAAGGCAAGCCGCGTGGTTCTGCGCCAAATATCACTGTGTGTTGCATACCTGAGTAAAATTAACACAAAGAAGTTTAAAATAAATTGTTACTTTAAGAAATTAAAAACTCGTTTCGGATTCTATCAGCTACATCTACATCTCAGTGTTTTGCCACAATAAGGAGAAATGAATAGTATATATGAAGTTAAATTTGACTGCCCAAATTTTATGGTTTTACTAATAGACATCCCAGGAATTCATTTCCACTTGCAATCTCCATCGTCAGACCAGGTCAATGGTCAGGATCATCTGACTAACGAGCTGGTCTGACGATGATAATACAGAGTATCATTGTATTACCACCTGATCTAAGTATGATTGCCAATGATAAAAAATATTATGACGAAAAAGTACCATAAATGTATAAACTCAAAAGGGACTTAAAACCACATTCGGTTGTATGTTTCTTAAAAGATATAAATTATTTCTTGCTCGCTTTAGAGTTTAGACAAACTGCGGCGTTGGGTAACAAGCCAACTAAAACGTTGTCTCAAAAATTATTGCAAAGTATAAAACGATATAACCTTAAAATTATAAAATTTAAACTAATTCTATATGTACACTGATTTTAATGAACAATTCCATAGATGGCAACATCATATTAAAATAAAACAAAACAAACCAGTATGTATCGGATACTTGGCCGTCATGAGCGCGGCTCGCGACGGCGTGCATATCGGTGTCACGTAGTAGTCGTGTAACATAACGCCGGAGTACGCGAGCGCATCGATGTTAGGCGTTGGTACTTGGTTCATACCGTGAAAGCCTACATCGTTCCAACCCTGGATAGTAATTAAGAACTATTAGTAGGGGAAAGCAGTGGGAGAGCGGGGTGACAAATTCCAATTTTTATGAACCTCAAAGATTATTACTAGCATAAGCACTGCATCATCTGCGTACAGCAGGCAGTTCTCATTCAAGTCACCTACTTTCACTCATATGTCACTTTGTTATTGGATTAAATGTTACTTGTACCTCTTTTCTTACGGCGGCAGAATTGTAGGTATATGTCGTGTTCATTATAACGTTAATAATATATTCTTTTTTATATGCTATTTACAAAGCGAATAGCGTGCAAACTTCAATAATAATAAAAAGGCTTCAAAAATCACATTGAGTTTACTAGAAGCTAAAAAAAATATTGTACCTACATTTTTTCGTCTCTGAACATTCAGGTCAGTGTTATTTAAACAAAAATGTTGGCTTTTTGCATTTGCGCCGATAGAAAATACAATGGAGATAATTTTATCGACATTTTATTAATAACTGTTATCCCTAAGCTTAAAAAATCGAGTAGCGAGAGCCTGTGGTTTTCTAATTATAGATCAATGGGGTGAGAGGTGACCAGGTTGAATACTCTACGTACATTCAATATATGTAAAGAATATATAAAGATAATTTAGGTACTTACTTAATACACTTACAAAGAAGACAAAAAAAGGAAAACACCGTATATTATTAATTTCAAAAGCATATTAGTAATTTTGACTGAGTATATGAGATGTAAGTAAATATGAGCTAATGCAGCGATGCAGTTTTATAAGTCACGCTCATACTGCTTTACATACACATCCTGTCTTTTCATTAATAAATTACATGAAACAAAATATAGGTACTGGCAGCTAGCCCTGACATCATCTAGATATAATTAAGGTCAAACTTAAAACATATTTTAAATTAAACTTCAGTTATACAACTGTGAGTCCGTCGTGGCGCAGCGGCACAAGGGTGTCACTGTAACGCGACGGTTGTGGGTTATATTTCCATTTCTTCGCTCCGGTGTCGAGGCAAAGCGCGGCGTTGAGTTCCGCCACTCTAGACGCCTCCAGAATTCGACAGAAAGTGGGGAACGGAGTGTCTTATCAAATGGTTCCCTCTGCCTACCCTGCTGTGTGCGGGATGTGTGTCTGTGCCTTTATAAGTACCTATTAGTTTTGTTTTAGCTTCAAATCTATAATCCTCGACGAACTGACGAAGTTGTTGTATTATAATGTATTGCTCAGTGACAGTGACGAACGTTTGGCAAATACAGCGAAATCCTGAGGTTCCCTATTATTCACTAATTTATTATTTAACTATTCAGTGTCCAGTTATAACTAGAACTTTATATGTCCAGTGTTAACTGGAAGTTTATATAGTTTTTCTAAATATCTAATATTATTATTATTTACGTTAGCTATTAAAAGTATTCTTAAGATAAGGCTTTTATCTAGCGTAATTAATCTTAGACTTCTAAGATTAATAAATTTAATTATTCTTAAAATTTCAATTATATAACAAACCTGCTGATCAACGAGCAAGTGTTGATATACCTACATTCAAAAGTAAATTAAGGCTTATGCGAGGGAACATTTAAAAAAAATACCTACTAATCTGCCTAAATGATGTAACTTATTTACCTACATTAGTCATTAGTTCAAATTAATTTATATTATAGTTATATAATACTTGCGACACGCGGCTTCGTCCGTTTGAACTACACATTTATTTACTAATCTAAATTATATTATCATTTATCATTAAATATATAATTTTAAAAGCAATATCTACACATACATTGACAACTAAAGTTTTAATTGAGCCAATTATAAAGCAGTCGTTTGTAGCTATTTTGTCGAGCAAAATACTTTATATTGCCATATTTTTTTATTTATGTACCGATTTAATAAAGACAATAAATGTTAAGGGAAAACTGTACTTAAATCGGTTAAGCCGTGTCTGAGTTTAGCGTGCACAAAATCATAGAAAAATGATTAAAAATCATTGTTTTGCATCGTATTACATTGATACCATACGAATGATAGCGGCCTCAGATTTCATACGGACAGCGATCAGTTACAATTTTATTATATGTATATATCTATTTTTTTATAATATTTGCATGTGTATTTTTCCGAGCTGATTGGACATAAATGCCTCTTTTCAATGATACTTAACATGTGGAAGTACACGTATTTACAATGTACGTAGGTACGTAGGTACGCTGTACAACAATAATTATCATAATACAATACATGCCACATACCACGAGATAGGGCCTTGTTCAAATTATGAAATATTTGACATTGTAACAACTAAGTACTGTAGGAAAATGGTGTGAAATTATTTATTACCTATACTAAATAAGCGTTTTTTAAATTTATACGATTAAAAGAATAATGGTAAAATTTGTTATTGTAAATGTACATAATTATATCACACGTCGCAAGGGCAACTTAATTATAATCATACATTTTATTCCCAATTTTCCTCATATTTTTGACCTTACATTTAAACCGGGTCGACGTCGTCGCCGAAAGCATTTTTTGTCAATTGTTTACATTTTGTTTTGCTTGTTTAATTTGCTTAGAAAAAATAATCGTAAAGTTCGACCCACCAAAACGAACACTTAAAACTTTAAAATTAAAAACGGAGTGACTTATTTATATAATATATGTGTACCTACTCTGCTATTCCTATAACCTATCATAGTATGGAAGATGTTTTCAAATTTACACTTTGTCCCACATATAGCAGCTAGTATCAAGAAAGCTAGTCCTAGCGCTGTTTTATTTTTATCTTTTTATAGCGTTTTTTCTCCGCACACGGCAGAGTAGGTAGAAGGAACCTGTAAACCTAGTAAATATATAAGTATGTACTCTGTTCCCCATTAAGACACTTCCGTTTCCCACTTTCCACCCAATTCCCATTCCCACTGGGAATCGAACTTACAACCGTCACGTGTCGCACACTTGTGGCACAGCGCCACGGCAAGTCTTTGAAGTTAGAAATAAATAAAGAAAATTGCAATGCCTCACTAAAAGTGTCCCATTCATCTTATACCACATCTTAAATACCGTTGACGTTTTTAAAATTCGGGTTTTCGAAGTAGGTACTGTTTAACATACGTGTACATGTGCCTAACGGTTTAATTTACATTCTAAAGGGCCTTATACATTTAGAATTAGTAACTGTAAATGTTTTTATTAATTAAATAGATTATTGTTGTTTTTAATATTATGCTTCGATATTTATGCTATCAAATATTATGTGTAAATTATCGAATGGAAATCGAACCCACAATCTGTCGTGTTTACAGTACCTCGCTTGAACACCTCCACCTCTATACTTAAACTAAGTTTAATTAGTTGTATAGTACGACAATTTTCCGGTGTTTTGCTTTTACGCAAATATATGATCAAAATAAATACCAATACGATTTGAACCCGCAACATTCGCAGTAGCCAACGATACCTCAACATATTTTAGTTAAATAAAAATAAGGGCACTCACCAGATCATCAGCTACAATTAAAATTATATGTGGCTTATCACATTTGCTTGAGGAAAACAAAAATAATAATAACAATATAAACATAATAGTTCCCAGTATAAAGATAACGTACGGACGGACGGACGCAAGCTGCATTTATGTCAATGTCAGTGCTAAGTGGACTTGCGAGGTAAGCTTCGTTGTCTTGATAACAGTGTGTTGCCAGTTCAGTAGCGGGAAATTCTTTTTTATTTTTTTTTATGAATTTTAGTAAATTTGTCTTATTATAAATAATTATTCTTTTAAATAATATCAAAATAAAAAGCTCAAAAAGCTTAAAATGAAAAAGATAAAAACGGACTGTGGTGACACTTGTTAGTTAGGGTTAGTGTTACGTCAGTCAGTTTTTTAGTATTTTATTTCCTAAAAAAGGTATTACCGTGTACTTTACTCAGCGTCATCGTAGTAAAGGAGTCACATCGCTTAATATTTAAAAGAGAAATGTAAAAAATTCTAAATAAAAATTTGTTTCTGTTTAAAAATTGAACCCACAACCATCCCTTGTCTTGTCACTGTGTAACCGAGACCTGAACCCACTGGCACATACGTATTCAATAATTGCTTTACGCTGTACCGCATAGCAGGCGCAGGGCAGGCGGAGGGAACCTAGTGTAAACACGTTCCCTACCTTCAGCCGAACACAATACCGCGCATTGGCTTATTATCAGAGAACCACAAACAACACGCTTTTTACACTGCACCACGACCTCAATTATCACTTTTCAATTATTATTTTTAATTGCATAAAAATAATAATTGAAAAAGTGGCCAAAAAATTGGCTTATTGATCAAATATAAGTAAAACAATTTTCTAGGGAATAAATGAAACAAAAATATAGAAATCTTCATTTTTATTACCATGTAAATTACAGTCCTTTACTTGTACCCATCACACAACTTAAAGGCTGGGTAATGTCGTTAGCTGCCAAATAACATATCAAAGAGAAAAAAAACACTTTATATTATAATCTTAAGTTAACAATTTCCATAGTGATATAGATATATTTTTTATATTTCATTGTTAGTTACGTTTTTAGAGAACGTATAAAAATTTGAACGCGGCGGGCCTTGAACCGGCGGTCCAATTTTCAAAAGCATTCTTATTCCACTACGTCCAAATTTTATAGCTTTAATAAGAAGTATTTTTCTTTCCTAAATGTGCAACAAAGAATTTAATGCAAGACATATCCAAATAGGAAGGGACAAGTGACATCGGTTATAGGCTGGGCCAAAATAGAAAAGTGATCCAAAGTGCCACAATAAATAGCTAACGTTGTTAAGAATCTATAGACTCATTCCCACTAATTCCAAAACGACCTAGAATTCATGCCAAAGTAACATCCCTTTAGATGACATGAGTACAGTTCTTCACAAATCCTTAAAATAATTGTTGACCTTCATTTACTATTTAACTAAACTTTTGTTCGCCAGCTCTAACTTTTTCTTATATTCTAGCTAAATTACACAAAAACTTGTAGCCTTAGTGTTACTCTGATGTATAAGTTGTATAACTATAAAGTTTATTCTAAATCTGTTCCGTAGTTTTTACGTGAAAGTGGAATAAACATCCATCCAAAGTCATAAATAGGATAGATTCACATTTATAGGATAGATTTCCCCATAAAGCCAATAGACAGCATAATGGTCAGTACAAATAAGTCAGTTTAAAGTCTCTAATACAAACACAGATAGTTCGGGAGGACATATAAATTGTATAATCTATGAAATCCGTCTTGACAATACAGATCTTTTTATAAATGTCAGCTTTTTCCACTTTATTCAAAAGGAGGAGAATTAGCAATAAATAAAATTTAGCTAATAAAATAACACGTATGTCAACCAAAATAAACGTCAGCCAAGTCGTATAACACATTTAGAAATAAAAAACAAAAAAGAAATGCATTAACAAATGCAAAAAGAAACCGACAGCTAACATCTATTCTATTCTGTTCTTGGCTTTCCTACTAATCACTTCGCCCATGTTGTATGGAGAGCAAACGAAGGAGATTTTACGATAAAAAAAAAAGAGACAATGTTACACAATAGGAGAATGCATGTTATAATATATACAGCTAACGACAAAACCCACCATTATTAAAGTGACTATTACAAAAACATAGAAAATGTTTTTTTTTTAATTTACAAACGAAAATCGTTATAATATTATTGTATAATAATGGTCTTCTACTAACTCACATTGTGGTTTTATCGACTGATGTCTTAACACAATATTGAATTACTTAATTTAAAAAAACAAACATATTGGAATAATATATTAAATTCTAAATAAAATAAAATTTATATTTATAATAATACTAAGTCAGTGTATATCATAAAAACAATGAAACAGTGTGAATTGTATGAATCATATTTTAATTATAAATGTATGGACTTTACATTTCTTTCTCAATATAATCAAAATGTCCCTTTAAATAAAATATATAGTATATTCCTATATATAAAACAATCAATGAACACACCAAATAACCTACGTTATACAATTTTATATATATAATGCTTGGAATAAGATGACAATTCATAAAAAAAAATGCTTAATAATGAAAAACAAATGAAGACTTTCATTTTTTATTTCATACAACAAAATGAGATAGATAGGGTATAACTTATTATTATAATAATTAAGATTCATTTATTCATGACTATATAAGAAAAGCCAGAGAAAAAAATTACCAAGGTGTTCCTTCTCTTTCTATTTTAAAGAAAAAAAAACAAAAGTCAAATACAGTAGAAATTATAGTAAAATATCATGTCAACTTATTCTCAGCTAAATACATACATATAATTTCAACACACATACAAAATTACATATAAAATGCATCGGAAACAGCGAAACTTACAACCTCCATGTTAAAAAAATAAATAATAACTGCTTCTTATTATTAATTAAATCATAATAATAACAATAGTAAAAACAAAACTGTTTTTGTTCCGAACGAGTGAGTCGATTCTTTGGTGGAATGGGAAACAAGCAAAAAAAAAATCGAATACCCAAACTATTTCATAATAACCAAATACAATTTATAAGTACGGTCGATTATCGATATTTTGACAAATAATAGATTTCAGTACACAGTACGTATGAAGGAGACAACTAGGCAACTAACTTGGGGGGTGTATGTGAGAGAGATGGGAGATGCTCTCGTGCCGTCTCGCTCTAACGCTATGTTGAGTGTATATTGCCATCGCGCTCACTCCTTGCGAGGTTTCCTTTTCCTCTGACCGTCGCCGGCGCCCTCAGTGTCTTGTGGAGCTTTCTGGAATAAATATATTCGGTTAGGAAAGTGTATTTGAATGAATACGATAGATAGAAAAAATTGTACTACATTTCCTCGGAACCTAGTAACACTAAGTTAGAAATAGAAGTGTTCACACGACATTCCCATTATGACACTTTCGAATTCTAAAAACTGATTAGCACATTAACGAAACTCATTAGCACAGCGAGGACATAAAAATATTAAATATTCATTTCCCAGAGCAGAAATCAAACCCACAACCTCTCAACGGTGCGGTCACACGTTTGTGCCCTTTGCGTCACGACTGGCCGCTTAAACTATACATTACTCTGGTATATATATTATTCTGGTGCATAAACTGTAAACTTTTCTCTTAATCAGTTCAGAAAGTGTAACAAACATCCATCCACACAAACTTTCACATTTATAATATAAGTAGGAAGTAGAATTAATCAAAACTTACCTCAACCTCCTTCTCCGGTCCCTCCAGATCAGCCTTACTCGGCTTATTCTCCACCTTCTCTTTCTCCTTCTCTTCTTCTTCTTCATCAGACTGGTGAGGGTCATCTTCTTGAACTGCGTCTGTCTTCTTTTGATCTGCTTCTGGTTCCTGATGTAAGGGAAACAATTTCAAATTTCTATGTTGTTTTTCATTACAAAAAAATACTCTAATAGTATTTGTATACGATATGATGTAAAAAGAAACTCCCATTGTCCCTTCTGGTAATCTACCTTGGCAAACAAATTTTTTAACTTAGTAATGTTATTATAATGAATATAATAAAACCTTTAAATATTATGACACACATAAAACCTTTTGAGTTTCAACAGTTAGTTAGCTTATTTAATATATAAACATCTATATTAATTTGGATAAAATATTATTTTATTATTGTGTTTTTACCTTATTATCTTTTAAAACACTTACCGCCTTAGATCCACAGCACATATACGCAATAAGACCGACAACTAAGAACGAGACGACGATGACCACAGCATACACCCACGGATTTGAACCCGCATACTTCAACAGTCTATCGACGGCCGACTCCTGGAAATTAGCCTACTGCTTACTATTCTACATCACTAGCGGGTACTTATGTTCTATGTAGCGAGAGAAACAAACAGAAGTACAGTGAGGTCTAAGCTGAGCTTTGTATTTATGAGTGTTTATTGTCAAATAATTTTAGTATAGGTGAAACATCACTTGCTTGGATTTAACTGGTTTATAGTGCTTTAGGATAAACGACCTACACCTCTTATACAGATAGCAGCGTCACATATTTTAATCTTAATATTTTTCTTTTCGTATTAGATTTATTAAAATGTATGTAACCAAAGAATTGATATATCTTTTCCATATTGGATTTTTTTATTGATTTTCAATAATAAACTTTACTTAAAATTTCTTTCAATCTCTACTTTTATAATCATTCACATAAATACAACGCTCAGCACGTAAATCACGCGAACTGTAAATAATATGAAATATGGGTAATAAATGACAAAATAAAATATATGAAAATAATAATTCTCATGAATACAATATATAAACTTTTTATGTAAAAAGTAAATAAATGACAATACAGTACATTTCAGCGTTGCAATTGCACCTTGGACTAGTCGAAAGTAAATATATATGTTATGTTATCAATGACTAAATTTTCTAAGTAAAATTAAAAAAAAAATATATTAAAATATCAAATATATTTGTTTACAATTTATAACCATATATTAGCCTTAAACTGTTCAATTGCAAACTGAGTGACAATTTATCTTTAGCCCATTTAAACCAAATCACCTAACATTTATTATCAAACACACCAAAAAATCTAACAAATACAATTTTTTCACTCAAATAAACACATTACAATCAATCAGATTAAACTAGCAAAATAAAAAGAAACAAACATTTTCACAGTACTAATCGGACGTCTCATGTTCCTTTCAATAACAAATGCACAAGGATTTTCTATCTTTAGCTTAAATAAACAAACACACCATAATCACCCATCATTTCTACCAACACAAAAATCAGAATACATCCTAGGAAACATAACTTTTTTTAACATTGGTGCACAGTACGGTAGACAAATGGTGACCGACCCCTTCTAGCAGATAATATAATAGTCTACAATACGGTAGACGAGTAGTGACCGACCTCTCTGGCCCTGCGCCACAAGTAGGCGAGGTAGAGGCTGATGGGAACGGCCCCATACAGCCCGTACAGCGCCCACCAGCCCGGGCGGTGGTGCGTGGCCTGTAGTGCGCGTCCCCACCACGTGTGCTGGCGCATGTACGTAGTCTTTTTGTTATTATATTTAAATACACACAGTGACACGCACGCAGGCTCACAAGCACGTAAGCATACATTAAAGCACGCACGCGCACCCACACACACACACTCGCATTAAAACGAACACACAACAAAACAAACTCCTTAACAACTTGCACCCCCCAAAACAAGTGCAAAAGCACTTGGTTAAAGTACGAAGTTGGATATTTTTTAAAATTGTATATAAATAAAATATCAAAAATAATAATGAAAAAAGTTATACATACTTCACAGAGTAACACCATGCTTTATCTTGTTACCAGGGCAAAAAAATTGAAACTCTTAACAATTTCATGGAATGATTCGATGATTTGGAACTGGTAGCTCGAGGACAGTTACAGAGATTTACATAATGGTCAGAGGTAAGGATATAAGTGAGTGTGGATGTATGTATGTGTATAGCAATATACTTACAGAATCCGAAGTAAGCTTGGCACGTTTTCTTGCATAGGTTTGTTTCGCGTATTGCTCTGCGACCTCAAGGTCGTCTGTTATTAATACATTATCGAATAATAGTTGTGGTGACATCGACCATAACTCAAAACCTATGGCGTGCTGTAAAAAATATATATTTATTAATACATTGTACACATATACATATAATAAAACTTAAAATATTAGATATTGACGTGTATATTCTTATTGAAGCGCTTACTTTTTATATAGTTATTACAACTCAATTTTATAAAATTTTAATAGATTTCTAAATATTTTGTTAACCAAATTAAGTACATATAATAAAACAAACGAAAAAATGCCATGACATTGGCCATAATCAGACACTGAAGTACAAAAAACAGCATTCTAAATACATGTTTGTATATATCTATGTAAAACATAAAGAACAAATAAAATAATATATATATAAAATACTTACAATGGGAGTCATTTTGAATGGCTGATCATCTTTGAAATAGTGTGGGTTGGGAATGTGTCTCGGACTCCATTTTCCTTTGTAATTTGGATTGGGTATTAACGGAGCCCGCCATATACCCTAAAAAACAAACAAGTTACATTATATTATTATTAATAATAATTTTATATAAGACAATATATGCCTCGCGAGTCAAGTTCATTTCAAAGGTTTTAATTTCACTAATAAACAAGGGTTCCGATCTGAGACAGTAACTTTAGCGAAATGGTGGTAAATTAACAATATATAACTTCTTCTTTTAAATAAAATCGTTTTACTTTAACTTTATATACAAGTTTTTTTCCGCGTGTGTAGCCCATATGATATGTGCCCTAAGTGCAGGAGGTGACTCTGACCGCAAGTACTATGGGTTACATCGAAACGATTATCATCACGTAATATAGCCCATATCCTAACCAAACCAATACAAAAACATTTTTTAAATTCGAAGCAGTAGCCCCTGAGATTAGCACGTTCGACTAAACAAACTGTTAAGCTTTATAATATTAAGTATAGAAACAAAAAAAATACTGAAAAAAATGCTATACAGTTAAATTACTGTTAAATGTTCATGAATTATTAATGAAGTCATATTTTAAATTCATGAATACTAAATCTTATAAGCAATAAGTAACATCATGCTTAATTATACAAATTTATTACTTTTAGTTTCATAATCATTTATCAACGTTATGTTAATAGAACACATATTAATCACAAAAAAAGTATAAAAAAATAATGAAATTGTGAAAAATCACAAAAACTTAACAGACATAGCAAAACATCAACCTACTTTGTAATTAGGATTGGGTATAGTTGGTGGTTTCCAAACACCACAGCCTGGTGCTGAGCTACACTTGGGATTGTCCACCAGTGGCGCTTCCCACTCACCGTCCATATCTTCATCCCAGTCCTCTGGCTTTTTGGCTTCAGGATCTGAAATAAATACAAAAAATAGTGTTTAGACATTATCACCTATATATATATATATATATATATATAAAAAAGACATGTTCCCACTGACTGAGGTAAGACGCACGCACAGCCGTATCCGCTGATGATGATGGTGAAATTTGGATAGATGTTTGTTTTCGTAATCTAAACATCCACTAAGAAGAAATTCTTAAAAATTTTAATTCTAAATGTGGTGAAATAGATGTTGAAAGTTTGTGTGGATTTTTTTTTAAATTGCCATCGATTTTTATAAAATTTGAAACTCAGACTTATAAATATTTCATTAAATACACACAATAAATTTCGTGGTTTGTCTTAATTCATCACCTAAGGGCGCAATAAATTTTTTTTTAAATTGCCACCGATTTTTATAATATTTGAAATTTAGACTTAATGTTTCATACTTTATTAGAATCCAACCCTAAGGGTACAAATGAGCAGGCGAACTGCAAATGCAAATGAGCAGGCGCACTGGTAGTGTGTCTAAATGGAAAATGTAATAACTATATCTCAATTGTGTTGTGTGTGTGTATGTGTATGTGTTATTCTAGCTTCGACGGAACTCAACTCACACTCATATTTATACCTAACTTTATATAATCTCTTACCAGGTATCATCTCAGGTTCATCTTCCAACCAACCATCAGGTTTCACAGCATTAGGGTCCACTATTTGAGCTGGAGCCGTTTCATCCCAATCCTCTGGCTTAGACGCTGTCGGGTCTACTATCTGAAATCATTTTTTTTTATTTCCGAAAGATAAAACAAGCTAATATTAAAAACATAAAATTAAGCCAAATTATAGCTATCGTCGTGGCTTAGTTTAGATAGTTCTTACTTCATAAGGAGATTATAAATTTGAATCTCATTTAGGGATTGCACATTTATAAAATATTTTTCATTTAGCATAAAGGGTTTTTTAGAGTTAAAAGTAAAAAAAGAAGTATTTTTTATATATTCTCTTTACTTACGTATACAGAGCAAAACAAATAAATTTCGTATCATATTTTCCTTTTATAATTTAAATATTTAATATTTATTCTATATAAATCAGAATCAGAAGAAAGAATTATATTTGTAATCTTGACTAAAAGGAAGTGGTTTTACAACAATTATTTAAATACATTTAGTGGTTCAAAAAAAATAAAAATTAAGGTTTACCTTTTCCCTCTCATCCCAATCCTCAGGTTTCCTATCATCAGGATCTTCGATTTCCGCTGGAGGATTCACTGAAGGTGTGAAATCCTCTAATAAAGATCCCGCATTAGCCTCCTTATTGTCAATTAGTATTGAAAACGTGTTATCTGGACGCAGTACTAAAGTGTAGAGGTGAGGTTCTTTATCTTTGTATATGTCGTCGAGGCGCTGACTAAAAAGAACAATAAGAAAAATATTTTGTATAAATTTACTGTTTATTATGTTAAAATTACTAAAAAGGGCGGTAAAAGTGAAGTATAAAATGATGTATTAGACGTTAAAACTAAAATTTATTGATTATTATAATTATTTTTCATTTTAACATTATGTTAAATTTGAACCTCACAGTGGCGTAGAAATTTTATTGGCATTCGGGTAAAATACTACACTGCTATAAGTGAGAAAATGAAATATTTCACGCTAATTAAAACTATATTTAAAGTAAAAATTAAAAAACTAAATTAAAAGATTTATTACTTTTTCATTTAATTAATTAACCTAGAGGAAATAAATGTTAATCTAAATACCATTTCAATGACATGTATAACAACATCAAATACTCACGTGGGCTTCTTACTGTGTTTCTCTTCAATAGTACCATTTATGGGATTCCTGTGTCTAAATATGAAATGCAACTTGTTATCATTCCCACACTTGTCCGGCCCAAACATTATAGTGTAGGGTGTCTGGTCGTGGAACTGACGGAGATCAGCTTTAGTGTTCATTCCGCGGGATAGAAGTTTGAGGTAAGCTCCGCCGCAGTTTTGGCCTTCCTGTTTGGCAAAATAAATAATTAAATAATTGCTATATCTAATGATGAGGCCAGTCGTGGCGCAGGGGCATTGGCATGCCAGTCCCATATTACAGGTGGTAGTGGTTTGGCGCGACAGGGTGTGGGTTCGATTCCCACTCGGGGAAATGAAATCTATACAGATACATGTAAGGTACATGGGAGATATGACAAAATCTATTATTTATGCCCTAAAACTCAATCTAACTGAACTAAAAATTATTATTTTTAAAATTTATAGTTAATCAGACGAAGATGCTTGCGGGTCGCTAGTATTAACATTTTTATTTCCTTACTCTGATAACGAGGTCAAGCGCGGCGTTGACTCCCGCAACCAATACGCAATGCCTTAAGAATTCGGTGAAAAATGGGGAACGGATGTGTTTTAATGGAGAACGAAGCGTCTTAACACTAGGTCTCTTCCGTCTGCCTACTTTGCTGTGTGAGATACAGCGTGAACCAAAAGAAGGACAGCTTTACTTTATCTCTAATACTATTTTTTACCTAATATGTTCAAGATATTACGTGTTATGCTATGCTTATGCTAACCTAACCTAACTTAACGCTGTGTTTAGACTACCAGAGTGTGGTAAATAATTTCATTATTATCACTCCCAAACCAAGTTTTAGCTCATAATGCTTCACCTGCAGAGAGAAGTATTTTAACTGGCCTTGGAAGTTGAATATAAATTAATCAGGAAATATATATTTTTATAAACCACGTCAAGTTCAACAGTAAAAAGTTGTTTATGATTTGGTAAATAAAAGGTTATTTACAACCATTATTTACCATTTCCTCGATCTGGTAACAAGACAAAGAGTGAACGCCAATAAGATTTTGGCGGAAAGTGGGGAACGGAGTGTCTTAACACTAGGTTCCCCCCTGTACTGAATATTGTGCTAATCTGAATTAAAATTGTGTATTTTTCATTTTCAATTTTGGCGTTTATTTTACTTAATTGTGTTGTCTATATGTCTAAGATGTATGGAATTAATGTCTATTGAATGTCAGGCAGGATAGCTGCCAGCTAATGTAATAGTAAAATATACCATTGACTTTAAAAAGAGCAACTGTTGAGTTTCTTGCCGGCTCTTCTCAGCAGAACTGCCTTCCGAACCGGTGGTAGCTTTTTGTTGTCATGTACATTCGACGATTCAAAAGTGTTATAAAGTTTAGTTCAAATAAACTTATAAAGTTTATTTAAATAAAGAATATTTTGAATTTGAATTTGAATTTATACATAAACAGAATAGACGAATATTTTATTCAAAACGTGAATGAAGTTACATAGTTATAATTAAAAAAAAAAGAACGGCCCATCTATTAACTTATTGTAATAAATGATTTTTTTTCAGCTTCACCTGTATCCCGCACATAGCAGGGTAAGCAGAGGAAACCTGGAAAACCAAGTGTTGAGACACTTACTACTAAATACTATTAATAGAATAAAACGCATTAAAATAGTTTAAAACGAGTTTTGGAGCAACGTCAGCAAGTTTAGTCTGTTTACAGTTTCTTTGTGATTTATTTGCGCTACAATGTTTATCATTTACGTACGTACTTGAACTTTTCAAAGTATTTCTGGATGTTTCTGAATTATGTAATACCTACAGGTTAATGATACTTGTTAGTATTTTTATATATTTTTAAACGCGACGTTTGCGGCTTCGATACCTACATGGAGGAATGGATATATTTATTTTCATGTTTCTCGCTCTGGTAGACGAAGCGCGGCGTTTAGTTCAGCTAGTCAATAAACCTGCGTGGTGAACTGTATCTTAACACTATTTAATTCTCTTTGCATACCACGCTGTATCCACGGCACTTGCATACGGGATACAGCGTGAAGCAAATTTATTACTTTAATTTTTATTAATCTAAATTTATGATTATGTTTGTATAATTTAGCGAACTAATCTCAGGACTCGAATAATTTTTTTTAGTTTTGTTGACATTTATCGCTATATTACATCATAACGTAATATATCGTTTTAATGTAACCGCTTGAACCTATTACCCTCATATGAAAGCTAGTGTAAAGCTAGTAAAATTAAATCATCAACATCAGGCTGTAATCACGCACACACCAGGGTAGGTAGAAGGAACTTAATTTTAAGACTCCCCACTTTTCGCTGAATTGTGGAGGGATTGCGTGAACTGAATAGCGGAACTCAACGCCGCATAAAGCTAGTAGAATATACAAATATATATAAATTAAAAAAGAGATGCTACAACTTAGTTATGACCTAGTATAGGAAAAATGTCGAGTCTCAACGTGTACAATACAAGTAACACATAGCTAATTGGCTTATCGGCTTTGCAGGTGATGGCGGAGTTAAAATTAACATGTTTAAAGTTTCACTTGCAATATTGCATCAGAATGTTCCATAACCTAAAGAAAACTTAAACTTTTAAAATGATTTTATACCAATACATGGGTTATTCATTTTTAAATTCAAAAATACATTAATATTAACCAATCTTACATTGAAAATATGTTGAAGAATTCACTTTATCTGTATGTGATACTTAAAAAAGTAAATGACAGGTATAATTTTTTTTTCTTTAAGCTTTATTCGGCGTATAACAGGGTATATTGAGGGAACCTAGCGTTGAGAAATTCCATTGCGTTGAATGACAGAACCCAACGCACACTTTCAACATAATACTTCCCACTGAGTGGGAACCTACAACCATGACCATCCGTTTACAATCAAAATCTGTCGTCACAATTGCCTCAATTAATTAAATAAAAATGGATATAAAGACTATTCATAGTAGTAAAAATATAATAATATAAACACAAAAACTATAACAAACCTGCATAGTAACTTCATATTGCACAATGAGCGGCTTCTCCTTGAATTCGAAGGGACGATCCAACAGAGCGGATATCGCCGCGTGCTTAGCCTCAGTCGTCAAAACTAAACCTAAATCATTCTTCAAGATACGCCTCGATGGTGATTGGATCTGAAATAAAAACCAATTTTGTACATTTTTCAAATTATTTTTTTTTCAACTTTACATTCTATGCCGCAGATAGCAGGCTAGGCAGAGGAAACCTAGTGTAAAGATACTGCTGATAAGCTGGAAGTCAACACTGGGCTTTTTGCCTCAGTGCCAGAGAGAAGAAATGAAAATATTAATAAATAATAAATTATTTTCCCAAGAGGGGATCAGGCCACGACTGTCGTGTTACATCAAATCCATCTAAAAAATTAATTATGTTCATTTTCTTACTCTGATAAGACAAAGACATGCATATGAAATAGAAAGAGTCCCACCACTAGACCTGTAATGTCTTGAGTTTAGGCAGTATACAGAGTATGAAGTGTTTCAACACTATGTTCTCTGCCTATGTAGGATAGCTTGAAAATGAAAAATCCCTCACCTCCCATTTGCCATCATATTTTGCGATGTTTTCATCAACCCCTTGTTTCTTGGCCTCTGATTTAATCCATTTCTTCTTAAATGCAGCTTCATCATCAAAATGTTCCGCAAAATATATTTTCTTTGGGTCCACTGTGGGGCTTTGGTATAGTTCTTCTTCTACTGTCTAAAATGTTAACAAATGTTTCAAAACATAAGCTTTAAATATACATAAATATATGTTTATCAATTACATATGTAATACTAGTTAGTTACTAATTGTTTATTTGTACTTGTCTGAACAAAATACTTTATATTGATATAACTTTTTAATTTAAATAAAACACTAAATGCTAATCTAACTTTCCCAAAATATAATAGTGAAACTTGCACTAAAATCGATTAAGCTGTTTCTGAGATAGGTGTGCACAAACTCATAAACAAACAGACAGAAAAATAAAAAATATTTGTTTCAGGTCCTTTGTAATTAATAATTAAACAATAGTAAAATACTTAAAATAAAAATGTAACTGATTGCTGTCTGTACATAAAAGAAATGAGAAAAACTAGTATTGGGGGCATTTGTCAATGTGATAAAACTCAAAACACTTATTTTTTATCAAAGACAATAGTAGGATAGGATCTGAGTGTAAAAGTAATTGTTTATGGGTTCAATTTCACTTGGGGCAATGATTGTTTTCATTCCCTGCTCTTCAAGATAAAATGTCCTGAATTTAGGAAGATTACAGAAAATGCAGACTTATAACACTAAGATTTCTAACTGCTCTGCTGCAAAGTTGTGTAACTGCTCTCTGTGTATACATACACTTAAGAATAAATATATGTAATAGAATGATTACTTTGTTATCAAAATTGACATATACTTAAGCATTTTTTCTTTTTGTTATCTCTAGAATAAGAGAAAAGATTACTTATACCTTTAGAGTCTTTTAAATATACATAAAAAAGAGGAAAAGGAAAAATAATATTAAAAAAAAAATTAAATCATTTATGTTTTTACTTTTATGAATGTTACATTACTGGGGCTGTATATACATAATTTAAAAATATCATATTATATCTTCTTATCAGATTGTAAACTTAGAATTAGATAGTTAAATTGGGGCACATTACTATCTATGTGAGACAGACAAGAATATATGACTGATTTATAATGTATGTTCTTGTTTTTAGTATGTATGAAAATATACGAAAAACAAGATTTACAGCTTTTTTTATTTACTATATATATTCATAACATAAAAAAATGTTACAAGAAGTACAATTAAATTAGGGTGATTAAGGAGTAATATATAATAACAAAGTGTGTGATAAAAATAATAGAATCTAAAGATATGATAATTGTTAAAATAAGATAAGTAAACTTGTGACTGGGTCGTAAAAGTGACTTAATAAGAATATAGGTCAAGCATTGTTAACTAACCTCAACGGTGACTCCATCATCAGATTCGTCATTATCAGCTATCGCGGATGCAATTAAAAGCACCAGTAAGGCACTTGTAAACAATCGCCGAAAATAAATAGCCATCTGAAACCAATTTAATAGTTACAGAATAATTATACATTAAGCCCACCGTAAACACTCACAAAAATTCCTGTTGTCACGGTAGTCATTAATTAAATTATGAAGTAATCTATCATAGACCGTGAACAACAACAAAATACGACCAAGGGACACCGGATAGCGGATATCCTCAATAAAAATAAATAAAACTGAAGCCAATGTGGTGCACGAAAGCTTTTTGAAAACTAAATTTAATTAATCCTATTATAATATTCGTAACAACGTACCTTCTTATATGAATGACTATTATAAGTTTTTATGCATTAAAATACATGCGTTCAACAATTTTTAAGTTCACAATGAAAGAAATCTACGAAAACTCAAAATGGCAAGCCGCAACAAATCTATCGTGATTTTCAATTTCAATATTCTTCGATCATTGAATTCCCGAATTAAGTTGATTTGACGGCTTTCCTATTTTATATCTGTGGTTCACAGTGATTGGTGTTTTGGTATAAAGTGACCAATAGCGAACAAACAGTTGTCAGCCGATGTCAGGATAGCGAATGACATTTGATGTAATGTACACAATAATTTGTAGATTAAATTATTATTAGATAAGATATTTTGTTATACTTAAGTTAATTTTGCAGATAAAAAATTTGAACGTTAGTTAAAATTGTGAATTCATTGTATCGATTTAATTCACCTTAATTTCAATACATTTAAATAAAGCTTATTTTATTATGTCCCACTATTGTTTTTATTAAAGATTAATACAGTATGGTATGTTAGTTAGTTTCAATTGTATACTATAACAAAAATATTTTACTTTACTCATGAAATGAAAAAATAAAAGACAAATCTAATGAGTCCAGGAAAGTTTACAGGGTTTCGTCTACCATGGATTTACCAAGTCAATTCATCAGACCATCGCTCCATGGTACTATATTATTATACTGACGTCGGACCATGAAACTCGACATTATTATTGAAGCCTTTTTCAAATGACTTAAGTTTTTAAGAGAAGCAGTGTATTAATAATCTGTGGCCATCAACTGACGTCAGTTGCCTTGACAAATTGACAAATGACAACATAGGGTTCATTCGTAGCGGTGAAGGCAGTTCGTTTACGCCAGCGGTGTTTACGAACACTACGAATAATATTTATTAAAACAAGTTATTGTTTCTTGAACGTTCACAATGTACCGGTTTTTCTCTTGTTTTACCTTTTCCGCCTGTTAAGATATATTTTTATCCCCCAAAGTAAGTTACTAATGTTTATGTACATAGGTGTTATAGTTAAAAGAGACATAAATTATTTTATTTCAATCCAAAAAATGTTTACTTATATAACATAATGTTTAATAAGTTATTTCAACTTCTGTAGAGAAATAATCATTTTAGATTTACTATTATATTAGTTTTACTATTTCTTAATATATATATCTTATAGGTTGATTTCGTTTACGTTCTATTTCAGATTTTTATTCATAAATGTTGTACAACGATAGATAACTTACTTAAGAAGTAGGCGTAGTTTTGTGATAACGTTTTTGTATTAATATTTAGCTTAAAATTATTTCAGATAAAAACAAAATGAGGCGAAATTGTTTGAGGCTGCTAAGAGTACGAAATCTTTTGATTGTAACAATATTAATAATTTTAATATATTTAGTTAAGAGTGTATCAGAAATAAAGACTTTTAATGATGTCGCTAAACCTGTGAGAGAATCATTACAGAATATCTTATTTGATGACAAAAAATATTTTGTTCCTACCAGCATAAAGGTAAGCCATTTTCAGTTTTTGAAAATAATTACATATACAGTCATAAATTTACTTTGCCACAACATAGGTTTTTCTTATCTGATTATATTGTGTTCCATGTAGAGATATATTTATTTATCAAGTATGTTTTATTAGCCATATACTATCAGTTTAAATTAACATTATTTATATATGATTTTAATCTTAATGCATTAATAATGTCATTTAAATATTTTACTATCTAATGCTTATTCCAATTACAGAAAATAGATTGGCATAATTATCAACAGATTGAATATGAAAAGCAGAGAGTGGGTGAGTTATTGTTCTCTTTATACATTTCAAAATATTTATATTTTTTTCTTTTTAAACTCCACAAAAAAGTGAAAGAATTGACTTGATTCATAATAATATGTCCATTTGCCTACCAATAAATCTATAAAAAATTAAAGTGGGGAACAGAAATGTCCTAATGAGGAATGGAGTATCGGAGTTCACTCTGCCTACTCCACTATGTGCAAGATACAACATAAAGCTAAAAAAAATTATAAAATTGACATTTTAAACAATATTTCTATTGACACTGTTGTGGTGCCACTGATTACACAACATTGTTACGGATTAAGGTGTGAAATTTCACATTTCACTTGTCAAGTTGTGAGTTTTAAGTTACTCTTCTTCTTTAAGTTGTTGTATAAAATTGTTTAAAGTCACTCCTTTATCTTCTTATCTTTATTGAAATATATCTGAAATTACATTTCACATGTCATTTAATTAAATTAAATTAATTTCTAGGTATAGGTGAACATGGCAAACCGGCCCACCTGCCAGACAAAGATTCTCAATTAGAGAAAGATTTATACTCCGTAAATGGTTTTAACGGAGCCCTAAGTGACTTAATTCCTCTAAACAGATCTCTACCAGACATCCGCCATGCTAAATGTCAAAAGAGATTCTACATTGAGTCATTGCCAACTGTCAGTGTGGTGGTGCCGTTTCATAATGAACATTGGAGTACTTTGTTGCGAACAGCGTACAGTGTTTTGAATAGATCACCCACGTTTTTGATTAAAGAAGTGTTTTTGGTTGATGATGCAAGTACTAAAAGTGAGTATTATTTATGTATTTATTTTCTTTATAGATTTCTTTATTTCTTTATTTTTAGGGCAGGCAGAGGGAAACAATAATATATTATATAGACAAAAAAGCCTGAATTTTTTCATGAGGTCATTTTGCTTAATTTCAGATTCTATAACATTATGTAGATTAACTGGTTAATTGTATGAAGGTTATCTTAAATAATTTTTATTTTTTTATATTTTGTATTTATTGAGTTCAGATTGTTTTTAAACTTAAAATAATACTTTATATTGAATGTTTGGATATTCATTTTTACATTGGTTTTATTGAAAACTAGCGTGCCGTTCGCAGTTTCGCCTGCTTCAACTACACAATTATTAATTTAGTAATCTAAATTACTTTCGTGTTCTAAAATACAATATTCAAACATTGGAGACTAAATTTAAATAAAATAAAACAGCGACTTTTTTATTTATGCGCCTGTAGTGTTAGGGCTGAAGTTTTCTAAAATATACAAGAGAAAACCGCATTTACATCAGTTTAGCCGTTTCTGAGATTAGTGTCTACAAATGCACAGATAAATAGACTCACACAAAATTCTGTCCCTGTTGTCTATTTTAAATTTTAATAGTAATAATTTTTAAAGCTTTAACAGTAAGCTATATATGTATGCACATATAGTGCGTTATATAATATTATTTGAAACAATCAGATTCATATAATATTATATTATGTACGCGCTGCCCGCAACTGCGTTTATTGAGACTTTATGATAAAAATGTTTAAGTCTACCTTATTCCTTTTGCCATAGGAATTTTGAGAAATATTTAGTGCTCCCCAAGACAAGTCAAGTGTGCCAAATATCAGCTTAAGTGTTGTCTGTAACTTAGCAACAAAGGATTCTCTATATAAATAAAATATTTTTACAGGTTTCCTAAAACAAAAATTAGATGATTACCTAGCAAAACATCTGCCTAAAGTAAAAGTCATTCGTTTAAACACTCGCAGTGGTCTCATAGCAGCTAGACTGGCTGGTGCTAAGTTAGCAACTGCAGATGTACTAGTGTTCTTAGATTCTCATACTGAAGCCACTGTGAACTGGCTTCCACCTTTACTTGGTAAGTATATACAGTCAACTTTATTAATCTCTCGTTAAAATTTTACGAATTATCGAATTTTCGAAATATCAAATGGATCGAATTTTTTGAGAGAAAAGTAAAAGTTTAAATTATTGAGAAATAATACTTTAATTTCAGAACCTATAGCGTTAAACTACAGGACAGTAGTCTGTCCCTTCATAGATGTTATAGCATTTGATACTTTCGAGTATAGAGCTCAAGATGAAGGGGCGAGAGGTGCCTTTGACTGGGAGTTCTTCTATAAAAGATTACCTATTTTACCTAAAGACGAGGAAAATATGCCTGAACCTTTTGAGTGAGTTTGTTTTTTTTGATTTAGTGAAGTTTTTTTTGTGTAAACTGCTATCAAACAAGTGGGAATTCAACTCCAGACTCGCTTTTATAGTTAAGCGTTTTAGTATGTTAAGGACGGTCAACGAGTCGCGGCTGCCGTGAAGTTAGCTGTAGATCTAAGAAATCTGCGCAGCCCAAATTTGATTTAAGAATTTTTCTTACTATTGATTATTTTCTTCCCAAGTGGACAAGTAAAAGTTCAGAAAACTTTTGTTAGTTTTTTGTTAAACATTTAATTTATAATTATTCAGGAGTCCCATAATGGCTGGCGGTCTCTTTGCAATATCTCGTGTATATTTCTGGGAGCTAGGAGGCTACGATCCCGGCTTAGACATTTGGGGTGGCGAACAATATGAATTGAGTTTTAAGGTGAATATGCAGTTCTTTTGTTGTTTGTTTGGTGTTGTTTTTTTATGTGTAATAAAGTGATATTAAAATTAAAATGCACTTTTTACTATTTTGCAAGCAACATATCTCTATTAGGCAGGGTAGGCATAGGGCACCTAGTGTTAAGACATGCTTTTCCCCACAGATTTTTCCGTCTATTTTTCGAGACATTTCGTGTCCAATTTCGTTAAAAAGCATAAATAAGAGTTAATTAACAAATAGTATGTTATAATATACATAAATGATATTTTATACATATATTGATATAACCTTTTTCAGATATGGCAATGTGGGGGTCGCATGGTGGACGCGCCGTGTTCCCGCGTGGGACATATTTATAGGAAATTTGCGCCTTTCCCCAACCCGGGACATGGGGACTTTGTGGGACGAGTGAGTATTTTATGTTAATTTCAATTAAAATTTGTGAATATTGTTTATTTTATTTAGCACAATTTACTATTTACTTCGTACCGTGCGCGTTTATTACCTAAAGATATGAGTTCCTTGAATGAGTTGTATACTTTCTTTCTTTCTTCTTTCTTGGAGATAACCGAATTAGCAATTTTACTCAACATCATCTTAAAAATAGTTAAAGTAGACGCTTTTATTTAGCTTCACGTTATATCTCGCACACGCCACGGTAGGCAGAGGGAACTTGGGAATCTAGTGTTAAGACACTCCGTATACAATTCCGTTTTCCGCCGTATTGTGGAGGAATTGCAATTAAACGCCGCACTTGGTTTCCTTACCAGAGTGAAGAAACCAACGTATGTTTACGTAACCAGTTTACGTTATTTCTAGAATTACCGTCGCGTAGCAGAAGTGTGGATGGATGAATACGCCCAGTTTTTGTACCGGCGTCGACCCCACTACCTCCGCATCGACACGGGAGACGTCTCACAGCAGAAGGCTCTACGGAAACAACTGAATTGTAAACCCTTTAGATGGTTTGTTACGCAAGTGAGTTTTGGAAATGTTATTTTTCAATTAGTACTAGTAAGTTGTTAGGACGGTCTGTTCCCAACGCACGACTCAATTTGCGGGTTGATTAGCGGTACTTGTGCGGACCGTGGACCGCGTATTGTTTTGTTAGCAGTGCGAGGAAAAGAAAAACATTAATACCCTAGTTACGAAATCTGCAGGTAGAGAGTTAAGAAAATTATATATATAAACTTAAACACAAATTTAATCTAAATCTTAGATATATATAAGACTACTTCGATCCTTCGATGTTAGATGAACAGTAAATTAATCTAACTTACTACTTAATTATTCCATGCAAGAATAATAAGTGTGGGGAAAGAAGAAACTCCTCTCCCACCGGCGCCGTTCACCCGATTTCTCTCTTTGTCACGTTTTGACACATAATATAAAATATTTTTTCCGTCTGTGAAACGGAGTGTTATATAACACCCTTGAGTGGGAATGGAACCCGCAACCGTCGCATGTGGCCTCTAATGACCTTTTTATTAATATGAATAGTAATGTCTTTCATTCTTTTCTTTTTAATGACAGATAGCGTTCGACCTAACTGCAAAATATCCGCCCGTAGAGCCCAACCCGTTTGGTGAAGGAACGGTAAGTTTTAAATTATGTTGTTTAAGTCATGTCTTAATATAGTTTATAATTTCTGTTATTTGTGTATCTTTTCTAAATTTTTTCTTTTATAATTTATTTTTATCCTGTTGTTTGGAACTCATCACTTACCACTGTTCGGTATAGATTACTTATTAGATTAGAAATGAGCCCACTTTTGTAAACTAACAACTTTTATGTTTCTTATATGTTTTATGGGGTCCAAGTTGAAAGCAATTAAGGTTAAAATAAATAAATTAACAAACAATAATAATAAATTAGTAGTTAAAAAAGTTGTAACTAAAGTATATATTTTAATTATAAAAACTATAAAGTGCCCTATTATTATTTTATATTTTATGTGAAAACATAATATATATTTTTTCAGATTAAACCCGTGTCCCATCCCCATTTCTGTATTGACGCCCATCACGGCACACAAATGGCGCATTTACAAATTAAAACGTGTACCAGTGCGTCCGTCGGTGAACAGGAGTTTATCCTGTCCTGGCATAGAGATATAAAGTGAGTTTTTTTTTTATTCGGCTTCAAGTTGTGCAGGTGGTCTTTAGAGGTGTTGTAGTGTAGGACGAGGAGTTTAGCCTCGCAATTCCCAATTCCGAATTTCCCATTGAGTGTTTAGTAGCGAAACTAAACGTCGCGCTTTAGGTGCTTGTTATCTGAGCGAGGAAATGGAAATAATTCATTTCACCGAGTGGAAATCGAATGCTATAACGTCGAGGTTGCTATCGGATGCTATGGCGTTGCGCCACCACGGTCTCTGTTCTTAATAAAAAAAGGTTGAATATTTTATTAAGTAATTTATTTAATAAAAGAACAAACTATAAATGAAATATTACGGTTATCCGAACGTTGATTAACCGAAAGATCGCTTATCCGAGTGCTGTTTAGAGTAACTCACTAAGTTCTCTCCGCTTAGTAAATGAACAGAATAATTTTCAATATCAACAAAATTAACAGTATAATAATTTTTCTATAGGAGTAAAAACCGTAACATGTGTTGGGACGTTCCTGATGCGTCTCCCAAGAGTCCCATTCTACTGTACAATTGTCACCTTGGCGGTGGTAATCAATTGTGGAGGTATTATCCGGTTAGTATGAAATATATGTTTTATAGACTTCCGTACTTCAAAAGGAAAAACGGAACTCTTGTGGGATCATTTTGTTGTCGGTCTGTCTGTTAGGCTGTACAACTGGAGATCGCGTGGAGCTATTAAGTTGGAATTAATATTAAACAGCTCCAGCTTCAGCTCCTAAGTCAGCTACCAAAAGATAGGAGCATTTATGCGTCGCTTTTAGTGCCTTTTGTTGGAATTTGCGATATTAAGTAAGGTACTTGTCGTTGATCTACAGTTATGAGCTTTCAAATTCAAATTCAAAATATTCTTTATTCAAATAGACTATTATAAGCACTTTTGAATCCTGAAACTTTGGCACAAAGTGAGAACTTACAAAACTAATCAAGTAAATAATCCAAAGCATTTCATAAAATAAAATATAAATTTATACTTGTAGTTCAATTAATACAAAATGAGTGCATATGCCTGGAAACCTAAATTAGTCAACTTTTTTTATATGTTGTACTTCTCATTTACTTACAATCCTGTAATGGAATCGGAATTTTCGGTGGGCGAGTCCGACTCACACTTGTTCGGTTTTTATAGTATATAGAACGTCTATTTTGTTCAAATTGTAACGTATTTTTACAATTTTTAATTATAAGTGCATAAATAACGTATAAAATGGCAAAAAAGTCATCTAGTGGCAAGTTATCTAAATTTTTCATTACTTAGTTCTTTTATGTGTATATTATTATAAGTAACACTTAAAATTATAATAATTAAAAATATATATGTCGTGTAGCGACATATATTTATCCGGACAACTATCGTACCTAGTACTATTCGTACACTTTTGAAGGTTATCATAATGACTTCGAAAAAATATATTTATTCTAGTATATCTCTGTATATAGCAATGTGTCTACGTGTTATTAATTCGAGTTAAGAAATGCTGAATGTTTGAGATATTGTAACCCGCCAGTGTCATCACACGCTTGAATTATTTGACATTTTCATTTCATTTTTTCATTCATAGTTCATGAATAACAAGACAAAGCGCGTTCAGCGCCCTAACTCAACAATAATTCAAGCGTGTGGCTGTCAACGTAAACGTGACAGTCGCGGGTTTGATTCTCCCGCGGGTGGAAATCAAACCCGCCACCGTCACGTATACAGTCACACGCTGCAGCCGATACATTTCTCTGTTACGCAAATTTTTGTTTTTCCAGGACACAAAACAACTAAAACACGGTACAAATGATAATTGCTTAGATTGGGACCCGTCGAATAGAAAAATATTTATAAATCCGTGTTCAACGAACTCCCAGTCTCAGCAGTGGGCGGTGGAGAACGTGGACGTAGACATGTTGAGCAAGTGGGAACAGGTCGCCAGGAGAGTCACCGGGCCGGTGGAAGAGTATAAGGATTAAACTAAATTGAAAGTGGTAGTGTATTCGAACTGAGAATAGAAATTGCAAATTCAATCAGAACTCAATTTAAAAAAAACCTGGCAGTCAGTCTTATTAAAAAAATTTTTTGGATTAAGATTCCACCTTCCGGTGGAAGAAAAAATATTAAGAATACGTCACTATATTGTCAATATTTCTTAATATTTAAAAGTTTTTTTCACATTATATGTTATATACATTTTGGACAAGTGAGAACAAGTCCCTGTGGACCAGTGGACGAGTATAGTGAATAGACTATTATGCAGGTGGTAGTGCATTTTATTAAACAAAACTATTTGGATTTTTTGTTGGTGTGACACACAGTGACACCTATATCAAAATATGTGTTTCATATTATGTATGTATAATTTTTATTTCTTTGAGTGAAGTCAGCTTTGTATGTTGGTATTTTGTATTTATTTTTTTCATAGACAGAATTAAGTAGAGTTACTAAATAGCTAATACAAGTGGCAAATGGAAGAGTGTAAAGAATAAATTTTATGCTATGATTTAATAGATCAGTTTTGTATAAAGGCGGTAATGGTTCTGTTTATTTAAAAATATAAGCTAAGTATATGGTTGGTATAGTATTATTTTCAAGAAGAATTGAGTCTGTATTTTAAAATTTATAATAATTGCTTGTCCAGAGGAGAAGTATAAGGAATAGAATGGTATGGATGTTTATACAAGTTCAATTCTTGAAAAAAAAAAGATTTAATTAATGATAGAGAATTGATTGATATTTATTATATTGTTGAAAGTATTGTTTACATATAAGCATTTCTTGGAGTCACAGGGCTAGTGGAAGAATGTAGGGATTAGATTAGTAAAGATGTAGTCGTGGGTTTGATTAAATGCAACGATATGATTAGATTTTATTTAACCCTTTTTTATCCATTTTTTCAAATTGTATGGAATTATGGTTAGTTTATGATTGATAGTGAGTATTGTCGTAGTTAAGTTATATAAAATATTCTCTTTTTAAAGTTACTTTAAATTTATTTTTAATGTAAGCTTAAACATTATGAGACATTATTAAAATATAAATGGTTTATGTACCATACGACATTATAATTAATATTATATTTTTTTAACACCAGTGTATTTTGTATAGAAAATTATAGTCACTTGTATATGCAAATTGATCTCTATATTATATTTTTTGAGGCTTGCTTGTCGTTATGTGATATCATTTCTATTTCTTAATTGCTCAATTATTTCAATATACTTTTATTTATATTTTTTATATAGATTTATTTTTATGTATTATTTTTTTAATATTTAAAAATTTTAAAGAGGCTTTAATATATCAAATGAAATATTTATATTGTATATTTATATAGAAATAAAAAGATATAAATTTTAGCTCAAAATTATGTTCATTCAATTTAATGGTTAAATTTTGTTACTATTAATAAAAAAATGTCAAATACATGTAGCGGATTTTTAAAAAATCTGAGTACAGATATTTTTATACAGAGTTGCTAACAACATAACTTGTTATAAATTCTTCTTGTTTCTTCTGTAATAAATTCCTATTATATTCAAAAAATGTATTTCTTAATTGTCAAAAAATCTTTGAATACTAAACAGCCATATGTTTCTAAATTATTGATACAATAATTCAGTTTAGTTTTAATTAAAAATGTCTTTTATTTGCCTATAATTTTTTGTAGGAATAGGAAAAAAATACATTTTTTTATGTATATGTTAGTAATAAATTGTTGTAATTTTTTAATGCAAATATAACAAATTTTATGACGAATAGTATATTTTCTTGTCCTTTATATAAATACACCATTATTTTTTATGTATAATGTTGTATAATGTATGTTGTAATAATAACTGTTTTTTTTTATCATCACAAAAATATCATCACAGATTATTAAATTATTGTGAGTAATAAATTTTAAACAGCTAATTTATAAATGTTGTTTGTATGTATGTGTTATTTTGTAAAATAGATAAATTTGTATTTTTATATTTATATAATTAACTTGTTACAATTTTGTACTAAATTTTAATATACAATTTATCGTCCGTTCATATTTAAATAATTTGTATCAACGCAAAGATAATTTGAAACCGAGTTACGACTCGTTGAAGTAGATTTTCGAGGCCAGTCGTGGCGCAAGGGCGCAAGCGTGCGACTGTAAACGCGACAGGTTGTGAGTTCGATTCCCATTCAGAGAAATAAAATATATTAAATATTCCACCATATTACGCGTGCTGAGTGGCGGAACTCAACGCCGCGCTTTGGCTTTGTTCCAGAGCAAATAAATAAAAATATTAATATTTAATCATTAGTTTTCCCGAGTGGGATCGATCCGACAATTGTCACATTTACACGACTTTTTTTTTACTTGAGGCACGACTGTCGATGAGGTGTTTTTTTAAAATTATAATACATTTTGGTTATGCTCTACAGATTAAATATAATAAATATTTTTACCAAGTGTTAAGACACTCCGTTATCCACTTTCCGCCCAATTTAGATATATTGCTTGTTGTTGTTGCTTGAGAGGTGAAATGCACTTGTCTTTTTGTAATTAATATATTTTTCTTGAGAATAACGATTTTTAATTTTCAACTAGCACAACTGTACTGTCAGACTCTTTTTACATTCTACTTCACTCGTTTGGTGCAGCAATGACGCGATTTCATTAGAAAAAAATAAATAAATAAAAAAATAAATAAATAAAGTTTAATAGCTCAATATATGCGGCAAGACTATTTACAAATTTTTAATGGATTACATGTAATATTTCAAAAATATACATACGGCATTATTGCACCTTATTTTCTACTTGATATTTTTTATCAAAAAAAGCACGGGCTAAGATTAGTGTATGTATGTTTGTCATAATATAATGTAGAAAATGCTATTGTATTTTTTAAAGTTTAAACTTTAGAAGATACTACTATACTAGGTAGAATTTATTTTTATAAGACTTTTTAAGTAGGTATAAAAGTAAATGTATTTTTCCTTAATTTAAGCATATCACTAGTTTTATGCATTTAATAAAATAAAATGATTTATTTCTCAGTCATTTATTTATTGTAAGTTATGCCCTTTTTAAAAACGAGAATAAACTCTAATTGTATAAACTATAATTCTATAAAAAATATTCCAAAGTAAATTCATGATTTAATTTTATTATCACTTTTTTGAATATTTTCAAGTAACATTGGATTCTGAATGGATATCTTCTTACTTAAGTAATAAGAATATTTCAACAACTTTCATCCTTCCTAAATTCATTAAATAATTTATTCTGTTACAGCTGCTCATATATTTCACAGTTCTGATGGTTTATTGATTCTTGGATAAAGAATTATAAAAAAATAAATTGGTTCTCTCTTAGGGTAAATAATTTTAAAATGACTGAAAAAAGCTAGTGAAGTGCTCGTCGGGCTTGTGCACCGAGGGTTCCTTACGTATTTCATGATTTTAGGTAGATCTGAAGTACAACTCATAAAAGTTTGGAAACTTAAGTTTGCGGGCCTCTATTTCTAATGTAACAATAGGCATAATGATTAATTAATAAATCTATCTAAACGAGTTTTTATTTAATTAATTTTAATTACATATTTTTGTTTAACATTTATTTCAATAACTACGCTAGCTAAGATTGGAGTCAGATAGTTCAAATAAGGGTGAACCAATTAAAACAAATGTATGTTTTATTATTTTTTATTACATATTCCATTAGAATACTTTCTATATTTATTATTGTACATGCTTACATCGGCTCCAGCACGCACACTGTCAGACATTACAGACCATACGCGGAGAATTAGAATGAAGAGAAGAAGGAATTAGCTATAATATTAGTATGTATCTCGAATCTATTGCAGAAATCCTTATGGCCCATAATGTCTTAACTATAGTTTGTCTACGCACCGTATCTACATTGTTACGAACATTGCAAATGTTCAACTTTTTAGTGCCATTTTGTATGGAAATTTGAAATTTTTTTAACTATATTTCTTTAAAATTACTTAGTAAAATAATCATATATTTTTAACTAAAATCGTTTTGGTGTTGTCATTTGCAATGTCCAGCAACTTGTACAAATTAAATGCAGCGGAGGTCTACGTAAATGCTCGTTTGATCGCATTTGTGAAGCTCTCTAATATGTCTAGAAGCTTAGTCTATGGTATGTCTGTTGTTAGCATACTAGGTTACATATTGGAATTAGAAAATAATTTAGAAATACCTAGGTACATATATTAATATAAAAAACTCGTAAAATTTCAAAAGAAAACATCAAATATTTATTTTAACAAGTATAAAAAAATATCAGAGTTACCATAAACAAGGTATTAAAAGTTGATTGGTTTTTTCGGAATTCATAGTAAATAAGCCGTTTAGATAAAGATTGATTCGTCCTACAGCCTCTGACCGGCCCTCGCCGACTACTGACAGTTAGTTTACATAACGTATCCTAGAACCTTAAATATCTATAAATAATTCAAGCGCAAAGATATGTACAATATTTTTACACGTTACATCATTTAAGTACCTATTTACAAATTAGAATTCTTTATACATCATAAAAAAGATAACTATACCGCTCTATTATATATCACCGCGAAACGAATACCTACATTCACATACATATAATATAAATTGTATTATTAATATTTTAATTATAAATTAAAAGTACCTTAAACTAAATAAAATGTAAGACGTATTAAATTACAGTGTATTGCTTCGTTTAGTCACATTTTGCAAAAATATCACGATGCGTCGGCCATGGCGGCGCAGGCGCAGCTGAGGAGACTCCTTCGCATACCAATATTTATATTTTATAAACATTTCGTAAAAAATATTCTTCGACGCCCTATCACCAATCGCTCAGTCCCTAGCGTTTAAATTAACATTCTAACACGGAATAGACACCACAATTTAAATGAGACACATTTATGGACATACAATACACCTAAACTACAATAATTATATTACACTCTTCTTACTGACTTACGAGTTACGACTACTTCACTTGGATACTGTCGGCTGGGCTCGAACGCGACGAAACTTTAAATGGGGATAATTTATTTTATTTATTAAATACACAGGAGATTTCTACTTTACATCGAGTTTATTTTATTATTTTTTATTTTTATAATACATATATTACTCTCATATACTATAATTCAGGTATTCAGAGCGCACAACAAAAGCTTCTGTAGATTGCAGATTACTTGTTAAATCGATTGTTTAATCGCCAATTACTATAGGGACGTATATATCAATTAAAATCGAAATTCGTTAAATCTGCAATATTCAGTGGCTGTATGATACCACAGACTATATATAAAACAGGCAAAGGGATAAGAACAGTCAGTCTAAGATAAGTCAGCAAGAAGGTACGACCCTAGACGGTTATGAGAACTACTGATTATTGCACAACACACGCAGTGTCACGTATCCACGTTTAAAATTTCATCTATTTATTTTATTAAGGACTTATTGTTAAGGAATATACGGAGCTGTCACTTTTAAACTATTTTGAAAACTACACAATTACAAAAAAAAGGGATTTCAAAATTGTACGCACTATTTTTTTATTTGTTTTATTTTTAGTTTAATAACGGCATTTAATGTCACTATTTAAATAAAATTGAGCCATAAATTGTGACGGATTTGAGACCGACTATTGTCTAAAATAAACATGATAAGTGAATAAGTGTAGTGCGAAACTCTCCAGTATATAAGAAATTTTCTTTTTAATTATATTGTAGATTATTAGGAAAGATGAGTAGTGAAAGTACAGACTACAGCTACGTTGAGAGTATTGGAAATCCGTAGTGTTGCTATTAAACGAAAACTTTGGGTCAATATATTTAAAATGCTTAGATAAAATATAAAATTATTGCTTAATAGTATAGTATTGCGAAGTAATAAGGACCTTAGGTCTAACAATATGAAAGGAACGACTACAAGAATAAAATATTATTTACAAATATCTAAATGTAGGGATTTAAAGAAATATTTGGCTAAAATACGTTAGGAATACATGATTTGTGAAAAAAGTACATTATTCTAAGCGACGACGTGTATAGGATTAAATAAAAAAAATGTAAAAATAATATCAAAATTGATTAAAATGTGATGGCAATTGAGTATTATTGTTTAAAATATTATGCTCAGTTCATATATAAGCGTTAATTAATGATTCGTTACCCTGTCGTAAGTTATTTCAAGAGATTCATTTTAGACCGATGAATAGGGTGATTTAAAAAATATATATAATTCCTAAACGCAAATCAAATACTACCATACAAAGGATCGACTCTAATATATGATAAAACACCGTCAGTCCATAGACACCTCACTCAAACAGGCCATTACAAAAATAATACGTACAGAGTATCCGAATGTTAAATATAAAATGGCGGGAAACGAATAGACATTGACATTTACAAATTACCGTTATTGATTTAAGATAATTGTAAATCGCATAGACCGTTTCTATTTTTATTTATTTAACAAGAAATAGATATGAGACCTATTTAAGAAATGTCATTTTGGGTATTTTAAATTGTTTATAAAATTTGTTAATGTCAATGTCAAGTGGCACGATTAGTGAAATCACGAACGGTGTCGCGCCCGTCCACTCTTTCTCCGTTTTCTTCGTCCATCCCTAACAAATACTATATTAGCGGGATCGTCTGCTAGTTGCGGATACTTCGATACTGAGTGGACATCTCTGGCTGCCCACCCATCGACAATACCATGGGATATTAATTCTTCCTTCTCTTCCTCAGTCCACGACCCTCTTCCCTCCCATCCTGCAGCGACTAGTGCCTTCTCTCTCTCCCACGCTCTTGCCGCAGCACGTTTGTGCGCGTGTTTCAAGAGTTTTATTCGTTCTTGCGAGGGATCGACACCGTATCGCAAGACTATCACCGCTTGGGCTGATCCTTTCCCTACTGCGTGTACTCGAACCTAGAAAATATATGTAAATGGTTTGAAATTTGCTAACTATTTATATTTTATATAAATATATTAGTTACGTGTGATAAACTAAAATATTTTGTATAAACATATAATTTAAAAGTATTTTTTTTCCATTGAGACACATTCATGCCCCACTTTCCGCCGAACTCTGGAAGTGCGCGGGTTAATAAGCATGCGAGGAAATGAAAATATTAAATATTTCATTTTCTCGAGTGTGGGAATCGAAATTAAAGTCTATCGCGTTGACACTCGCACGCTTGTGCCCCTGCGGCACGATTGGGTTTCAATGTTTTATAGGTAATGTAAGAAAAAAACACGAGTAGGCATCACTTCGGCTTAATTTTAGAGCCAATACATAGAATTTTAAATAATATGTCCCATCCGTATGTACGTAGATCTTTAAAAAGTTTACGATATTTAAATTGATAATAATCACTAACCTCTAGACCTTGGTCGTTAGTCTCATCCTGCGATACGTTAAACTTGCCGGACATCCGCCGCAACTCTTCCATATCATCTCTTATTTTAAGTGAATTATCTTTCACGAAATAGAAGACATCTTGATCGTGAATACTAAAATGCACGTCCAAGAAGTAGGAGTTGTTAAATACTGTAGTTATCACGTCCTCTACAACGCTATTGGCGCCATCAGCCACGCTTATATAGGCTTTGCCGTCGACTCTGGATATTAAGACACCTTCGCCGAATACTCCACGTTTGTATGATACTCGTGGAAGTAGGTTTCTTGTAATTGGCTCCATTTTCAATAATGGAGTGGGAACGAATTCTATGTCTGATAACTTGTCATTTACCTGAAATTATGTAATAGATAAATTAAATTAATGTAACGAATAATTATATTTTTGTAATTAAAATTACACTCATTCCCTTTAAATAAATTTATTAAATATATAAGAAGGCGATAAATTAAAGTGATTACACACCTTTTCTATTATACATTGTAATCCGGACATGACACCAAAATCTGGCGCCAATTGAGGAGCAGTCACCGCTGTTTTAGGTTGGAATATCATATTCGTTATATATTTAGCTCCCATCATCTTACTCAGATCATATCCATATAGCTGTAGCCAACTTGCTAAGTTGGTCATGTATGGAACATTCTGATCACGATTTATTGGATCATTATTTCTAAATCTGTATATAAATATATCTGTGGGAAGACTAAGCTTCGTCGCAAGATGTTCCCAGTTAGGTGTCATCCATTGTCCCACAACAGGATCGTATAAGCGATTCTCCAAATAAAGCAAATTGGTATTATAATCGAGTATTCCGCCTTGGAAGTCTACGGGTACGTAGAATCCTGGATTTGTATCTTTGACAATTTTACCAAATGGACTGCGTTTTATTTCTTTAATAATTTCACCATTTACATCGAATACCACAAGTGGGGAACCATTATGGTCGGTGGCCACGTAGAAACGTTGATCTTCTGTTTCTATGCAGGTAAGGAAATCGCGTTGATCATACAAAAATCGGATAGTTTTTTCAGCTTTTGGATAATGCATGTGTGTGATTAGATTAGGAGACTGTGGATTAGTGTAGAAGAATTGGGTAATGTTATCTTTATCATCTTTCCAAGCAACCAATCTGTTTCTATCGTCATAGTAGTACCACATTTGGAATTTGTCTCTTTCGAATGCATGCACAAATTGCCCTCTAGAGTTGTATCGGTATTTTTGTTCTCCTCTTCGAATAACAAAACCACGTCCATCGTAGCTACTGAATTCTATGTCACCATACTGTACCACCCTGTCTCCGATATCATAACCAAGATAACGTTTCTCTCCACGTTCGATAATACCGATAATGTTACCATTTTCATCGTAAACGTATTTCCAATCGTCTTCGGACCCAACCACTTCCATTAAGTGACCGTCGTAATTGTAACTCACTCGTTCGTTTGATGATGTATCACCAATCATCATTTTCTTCGACTTGATTCTATTCCTTACGTCATATTCCAATTCCAGACGGAATACGTCAAAGGATTTTATATTCATGAGAACCGTCTTAATTCTGCCATGATCGTCGTAATCAGTAATCGTAAAGTATTGTTTGCTTGTATCCTGCATAACTGAGCGGTTAAACGTATTTCTATATATTCTCAAGTCGCTAACGCCTTCAAGAATTCCCAAGTTCTGGTTATATTTGAGGCGCAATTGGGGCATTTCTTTGCTATTAATATTCATATCTATTGTGGAAAGTCTTGCATTGCCGTCATATTGATATTTGAAGTGGGCGTTATTTAATCCACTCTTTGAATTGAATTTCATTTTTTCGTCTTTTAAGATACCGGCGTGATATTTATAATCCTGTCTTAATTCATAATCTGGATCAGTGATTTCTACGTTCTTTACTAAATGCGTATTTTCGTGATACACATAACGGATAGCCGATGCTCCAGCTAGTATTGTTTCTAATTTTCCAGTGCTGTCATAAACGTAAAGAATCTTACCTGATTGATGGGGATATATTTTCGCTAGAACATGACCGTCATCATTGTAAAATATTTCATAAGGATGCCTGTTCATTGGTGAGAAATATTGATATTTAAAGTAACCTAAAGAAGTCATCAATGCAAAAGTATGGATATGACCTCTAGGGGTGGTAAGATTTTGTAAGGCGCCAGAATCATCATAATCTAAGAGATAATCGCTACCTCTAGGTGTTGTTACCTTTAAGGGCAAGCTTGTAAACATATCTCTAAACGAATAGGCTAGAGAAGATCCGTCTCCGTAACGAATTTCGTGCAATCTGCCTGCTCTATCATACCCATAAGTTTCATTCAAGTCGCCCCATCGCCAACTAGTAAGCCTGTTAAATCTATCATAGTCCAGTTCAACTTCAGCAAATATACCACTCCTAGGTCCCCATTTCACGGGTCGTGCCATTCTATCATACGTTACGTTTAGCAATTCAACTTTATCATCCATGAATACTGCGACTGTCGATGTGTCTCTATCATATTCCAGTGTTAGTAGATTTTCGCCATTAACACGTAATTTGCGACCAATTTGAGCAACTGCCTTGCTGCTCTTACCTTTATTCGATTGCAATCTACGTAAGAAATATCTCCATTCGAATCGATTTGCTAAATCTCCTCCAACTTCAGTTCTTTGTTTAGCTGGTACTGGGTAGCTTTCACCTAAAATAGGATCGATTTCTGACAATATTGTGTATGGAACTGTATCTGTTGATATAACATGACCCCATGGCATGCTTGAAGATATGCTACCATCAGTTGATATGATTGTCTTCTTTTCAGCTTCACCAACTTTGGAGTTAACGGACGAACCCTTTATCAAGATAGAAATAGGCTTTCTATTATTTTCGCTAACGAGCACCGTTGCTCCTTTAAGACTTAAATCGAATGTTAAGTTAATAATTCTGCCAGTTGGTGTTACAGCGGATGTTAATCTTCCGAATTCGTCATATTTATAGATGTAGCTTCTCCCAGTACTATCATATTTGGCTTTGAGCAATCCTGTTGTGCCGTGATAGTCGAAAGTCATATTAAAGTTATCAGGAGTTCGTAATTCTTGAAGCATTTTCATTCTTGACATTTTTAGTCTGCATTTTTGACCTTTAGTATTTTCTATAGAATTAACCAAACTAGAGTAGTCTCTTAATAGAAATACTTTGTTTCCTGCTGCATCAGTTACTGTACTTAATTTTCCATTACTAGTGTTAACTGTGTACGTAAATACATAATTATTTTCGCCAGTGAAAATATTTTTAGTCATAACATGTTGTCCAAATCTGTTGAAAATATAGGTTTCTTGAGTGTCCGGGGCATAAATTTCATATTCCCTTGCACCACTGGCGTCGGGAATGCTGGCAGTAACTGATCGAATCCTATAATTGGCTTGATCTGCAATATGTACATTTCCATCAGGGCTTACAGTTACAGCTGATATTGTATTGAACTTAGAATTTGAAGCCAAGAAATGGTCAGCTTCGAAGCAATCGCAGCCTCGTTCCAGACAATTGCATTTAGACTCTGCTCCAGCATATAAAGAAATCTTTCCATCAGTAGTAATAAGTCTGACTCTATTAATTCTCTGTGAATCACTTTCAGCCACATATAAGTCTCCGGCTGCACCAAAACCTATACTTTGCGGCATAACAAGTGTCGCATACGTTGCTAATTCCATATCGTATCCAGTTAAAGGAGAAGGACAATGAAGAGGTCTTCCGGCGATGACTTTCACTCTACCATCGGGTGCCATTTGTAAAATCATATGGTCATCTATGATATGTAAGCTATTATCCAGTGGATTGATAGCTAGTTCTGTCGGCCATCTCAAATGCACTTCCTCAACACTCAGCGTTCCTTCACAGGGAATTGGCTTCCAGTGAGCTCTATGCATGTGATTACCGATAACAGTAGTAATGATTCCATCTCTATCAACCATCCGTATGTTTGTTCCGTCTGCGAAATATAAAACATTGTCAATGGATACTGCGACTCCTTTCGGATATGCTAACTTAGCATCTCTTGCTAACGCTCCATCACCACAGTGAGCCTCGTCTCCTGGTAGACATCTTTCTCCAGAACCAACAACGGTTTCCCAATTTCTTTCGGGATCGCTGAAGTCGTCTGTATTTCGAACTTTAATGATTTGATGAGATTCTGGATCAGAGATGTAGAGAGTACCATCCAGTGGAGATAACGCCATGTGGTAGCGATATGACACTCTTGTAGCACTGAAAGAAGTTAACATTGCTTACTATTAATATTCATCAAAGACACAAAGAATGATAACGAAAATATAACTTTGAATTAAATACATATAATAGACAAGTTGAAATTTATTCTGTGTACTAATTATTGAAATATTTACGATTTTCAAAAAAGTAATGATTAAATAATAAGAAAATACCCGTAATTATTTCAGTCAACTCACTTTAATTTGACAACGGTTCTCACGGTGCCATCGGTATTAATCTTTCTAACCAAGTTAAAATCTCCCACAAATATAGAGCCATCTGGAGCAGCTACCAGTGCTACTGGAGCTAGTAGCCTCTGTTTGATGGCAGTTCCTGAGCATTCGGAACATTCCAGAGCGCGTTGCCTGCCGTCTCCCATAGTAGTGATGATAAGCCGTGGTTTGTGTTTAAGGTAAATGTTTGTGCCATCACCTTTCTGAAGTATACCTGTAAAGCGATATAATTCGTAATATTAGAAGAATACATTGTGAAGTTAAAAAAACGTATTGCATTTTTACTTGGTACGTATGTATATATATATATAAACACCTAACTCACCTTCGTGGAAGTTATACCGATGATGTATATCCAAGTTCCAGCCACCAACATCAGAGATACTCATATCATGTCCACTCAATTTAGTGGTCTGTACGTTCCAAATAATATCCTTACAATCTGTGTATTGATAACCCACTTTTACCAAGGCCGTGGTCACACCATATACTCTTTGCCTATAAACGTTTAGTCTATTCCAAGGGTACGTAAACTTAATGACTGGATCTGCTTCAAAGGTCTTTTCAAAGAGAATACCCTCGATCGTTATTCTCAAATGAATCAGAGCTAATGTTGGTGGAACTTTTTCTGGTGTTAATTGTAACTGAATAGTAGAGAGATATCCAGCCGCTCTAGAACTGTGGTAGACAAGGTTCAAACCTGTGCCTGGTATCTGAAGGCTTTCTTGGACAACCTGGAAAAGTAAAACAATTAGATATGTAATAATTTTCTTCAAATATATATTCATGGAAATAAATAATCTAATGAAATAATGTCCCAAAATTTACCTATGTATGTACATATGTATGTATATTATATAGTATAAGCAGTCAGCTGAGTCAACTTTTAAAACATTGTCATTATAAATCTCTTCTATCTCAACATTTGGTGATATGCCAAAAGTTACAGACTTGCCGTGACTTAGATTTATGACTTTCATTTTGTGGCAAGACAAATTATTTAGTATAAAAGAATTCAGAATACTCATTATGTTAAAATATCTCACAAAGGTCATTTCGAAGGTAAAGTAATGTATGAATTTGTAGAGAATTTGGTTGAAAATATTTTAATTTTTACCTGAGACTCTGCTAGAATGGCGCTTTTATCTGGACAGGCGCCCTGGAAGCCATGTTTCCACGTAGCAAGTACTACAGGTTTCATCATGTCATAATCATGAGCAAGACACGCCTGTGGGGGACCCATACCGCCCTTATCGTCGGACGTCGTCATTACAACTTCGTCTATTATCACCACCTGTAAAAACGTGTAAATATATTCTTAGAAAAACTATAAAAATTTGAAAATAGCGAGATTAAAATCCGCGCTTTTTAAAAATCGTCCAAAGGTATTATTTTTTCTATCCTTAGTGTGGGATATCACTTTTATAAACATGCAAGCATGATATGTTCATATCATTTATAAAATAAGGCTCGCGTAACTCATTTATGTAAGACTGATACTTAAGTAAAATTAAATTATAACGAAGTTAAATACTGCGAATTTAGATTAAAGCTCTGAAAATTATCTAATAGCTTTTAAATTCTGAAAATCTTACTAACTTAATAAGTTATCTAAGAGTGAAACGAGACCAAGTTATTCCTTTCAGTCCCGACAGACGTTTATGAGATTTATACGTGTTAGACGGATTTTAGCGTCATCTAAAGTTTCAAATTAAGTCTTAATACCTAATACTGGCTTGATTGTCGTTTCGCATGTTTTGGAGCTCGCAAAAAATAATTACTTGCAGAGTTTGTCGCTTAAGTTGTTCTAGTTGATATCTCGTTCGAGGTAACGACGCTTAGGAATTTTAATTACAGCGTCTAATGTTTAAGTTTAAATTCAAGATTCTGTTCGATATTACTAACCAGGCGGACAAATTTAACGAATTAAATTCGTATAACTTTAGTTAGGATGAAATCAGAAATCTAATAAACATTTACGTATGATCATAAAAAAAATAAAAAACTAAATTATGTGTAATGTGCAAATTCAGAATTTCAAATTTTGTTTGAAATATTTGATAAGTACATGTAAGTATAACGATTGAGTAATTCAATTTACATACCTCATTCCAAGGCACGAACACGACTTGGGTAGATCTCTTGAAGGGTGCTCTTCCGAAATGGAGGGTGACCGCCCCTCCTCCGTTAACGAGAAGATCGAACCAACCATCCTCTCTTGTCAACGTGAACCCTTCCAAAGGTGTGGATGTGGAGACCCTAACGCCGACCAGACCAGACCCGAGGGATGTAACCACTCTACCCCTAATTACTGCAGACCGGCTGAAATTTTTATGAAAATAGCTGTAGCTTCTGTTAGCCTAATCCCTAAATTATTTCGTGCAAATTCAGTCAAAATCTTTAAAATATATCCTCAATTCTATATAGTAGAATCTCTCTAACGCGGCACTATTATGTACCAGAGGGCGCTGGGTTATTGGAATGCTTGTACTACTGTATTGTGCAGTAAATAAACCGTCCATAGAAATGAAATAATATTTTATGTTAATAATCTGTGAGTTATTTATAACTGTTACATGTCCCACGATTAATTAATAACATAGTTTTAAACGAAACGCTATTTGTGGCATATTGCTGTGCAAATTGTGGTCTTTGTTTCAAAACTTCTATTTCGCATGTTTCTAAAAATTATATTCGAAGGATGCCGCATTATTGGTCGTTTAGATCTATTATATTTAGTGCCTGACTATGTGAGATTGTACTGTATTTTCTATCACTTTATATGACCATTTTCGTTGCATAAATAATGACATCAAACTTTTCATTTTAAACTCTAATTATTGCTAAGCACACGTAATAGAAAGTTTATAACGTTCATTAAAATGCTTGCACGCTAAAAGTGGCAGAATTTCTTTGAAATTTAACATGTTAATTTTATTTTTTAATGCTAAAAGTCAACATGGCTAAGTTAGAATTTATATTTCAATTAATATAAAGTAAGGTAATCTTTAATCGTTAGCGATGAATTACTTTGTTCACAACTCGTACAAAGAACAAACTACGATGGAATTAAGACATTTCTAAAGATAAAAATACTAATTAATTTTATAATATAGGAATGTAAAATGTATATAAAATGGAAAATGGAACTGAATTAACTACATATTGTACAGGACAATTTATAATTGTTTTAACTTGATCAAATTTAATTAGTGTTCAATTGAGTGAAAAGGATTAAAGTATTCGAAAGGCTATATTACTATTTAAAATTCAATTTTCTACAATCCAAAAATGTGTGATACCTAAAACTACTATAAAATGTATTATTGTTATAAAATATGAATATTTATAAGAAGCGTAACACAAAACTCACAGGACACACATACAGGTTCAATACACAGTATCATGCACGTACAAACACATTATGTTTTGCCAATGAAACAGATAGAGATATATTTAGCACAAACACAAAACAAATGAAAAGACACACAAACTCCTACCTATATTCGTTTCTAGATCTTACCTCGTATTGAAGTGGTTCCAAAACATACTGAGCAGCGAAAAGACGAAAAATTACATACAATAAGTATCATTGGATACATTGTTAATAAAGGAAGAGACGTTAGAACATGTTAGAGATAATGACAGAAAATATTCGTAAACATAAAGTACATGCAAGTGCCAATTTAGCGTTTATCCGTTAAATTAGAATTAGTTTAAAACAAATCTTAATTATAAGGTGAAACAAAAAATAAATACAATTTCATGTAAATAAAGAGGACTGACTGGGGCACAACATTGCGTATCTTATATATATTTCATTTGCTTAGATCATTTGATGACAACATCAAATGATCTGACAATACTTAAATCTAAATTAACACCGAACATTTATCTCACCTTTCATTAAACGTTTCCTGTTTTGCGTAGTTTTGTAAACTACCTTCATCGATAAGGAACTTCATCCTTTCGAAGAAAGATGCTGTGATGGCTGGAGGCTGTTTTCTTAGAAGAATATCTGTTGGTTTAGGAGATGAGACGCAGAGCTGACTTCCTTTGCAGGCTGCACTCTGGCAGCATTCTGGATCTTCACAGTCGATCAATCCATCTATTAAACATAATATGACATAGTGGTATTAAGATTCATAATTGTCACCGTTTTAGTAAATATACATCTAAAATATTGATAGTTATATTTTACATAAATCATATATACGAGTATTATAGTTAGATTTTTTATATATACCTTTATCATTGTCTTTGGAATCATCACAAATTTGTTCTTTCAGAGTAGTACAATCAGGACCGTCCCAGCCGTCAAAACACTTGCATTCCCAATGTCCATCATTAGCCACCCTGCACTGTCCATGTCCTGCGCAGCCTCGTGGACAACCTTCAAGTGTGCAGTGTCTCCCGTTCCATCCAGAAACACAGAGACATGTTCCATTCTTGCACTGACCATGATCACTACATCTCGAGTCACATAGCTTCGATGTGCAGTATTCGCCGGTCCATCCTTGATCGCACACGCAGGACTCACCGACGCAACGTCCGTGAGGACCGCAGTCTAAGTCGCACACCTCTGTAAACAGATTTTACTAATATATTTCTTAAAATAAAAATTAAATTAAATGAAAATAACCCATTACAATTCAATTTAGTTATCCAAAATCTCTTTTTGGTTAAAATTCCCCACGAAAATGTGGTAATTTTTTAATTTAATTTTGATAAAAATTAAGTTTGTATAAATATTTGTTTTTGATTACCAAAAATCACTTACTGGTTTATATACACTTTATATACACTCAGAACGGCAAGTTAAATCGTTAATTAATTAATATTTATTCTATTAAGGTATATTTAAACTTTTAACAATATAATACTGGTATTATAAAACTAAGAATAACAATATTTATTTCTAAAATAGGATATTACACTTAAGGCTGTACATAATTTCAGTAACGTACCCTTGGAGCAGTCATCTCCCGACCACCTAGCGTGACATGTACAAGTTTGTGTATCCACGTCGAAGGTGCCATGACCTGAACAATCCGGCAAACACTGTAACGCGTCTTTGTCCATAGTTCCGCAATCCAATCCTTTCCAACCTTTTTTGCAAACACAAGAACCTTCAATACAAAAGCCATGGCCCGAACAAGTGGGATGAGGACAATCTATTTCCTCGCAAAATTTGCCTTTATAGCCTCTAACACAGGAACATTTTCCGTTAACGCAATGTCCGTGGCCGTTACAATCTGGTACTTCACATTCGTCGTGGCGTAACGAGCATTCTTTGCCCTTCCACCCGGGATTGCATTGACATTCCCCATTTATATATTCTCCTCTCTGACTGCAAAGCACTGGACATACGCCTGTAACATAAATAAGCGATATAAATATACTTATATACTATTATAGATACTTGTTTTAATCAGCTAAAAGCGAAATAGAATTGGACTTTCAATATGATGAAAGTAAAGTGTGAGGGTTTAAGTTAATAAAACTTCACTTGGTTTATTATTACATGTAGATGTTCTATTTTCGACAATAATAACAGTAACATCAACTATTTTCATTTACGAATAATGTCATGGAATATGATGTCGCTTTTGTAATTTCAAATACTTTTACTATTTGTACAATATTGAAAAAAATATTAGAATTATATTTTATAAAGAAGTTCTCAAAATATAGAAAATTCTCTATAGATAGTTACTTTCGCTACAGTCGTCTCCGCCGAAGCCAGGCTGACATTGGCAGTGTCCCATCAAACATTCTCCTTTCCCAGAACAGCCGTTCGGACAGTTATGGGTCATATCATCGGCGACCATCGCAATAAATGATATTTCCTGAGGATCCCCGTCATCGTTATACAGAGATAAGAACCAGTGACCTTGTTCCATATAATGTGTTACTTCTTTCTTAACGGACGGCTACAACACATATAAAATGTAATGACAATGTTTAAAGCTACTTACTACAAAAAAATGTCGAATTTTGATTTTATAAAATATTTTAGATCTTAATAAAAGTAAATTGACTTGAATATTTTCGGTTAAATTTATTTCTACTTTACTTACATGTGAAGCCCTTGTGGTTCGAGCTTTAAATCCGCTTAGAACTTCTAAGAAATGATATTGAGTGTGTGTCGGCAAAGCGTTCCGTCTCGCGTAAACACCTATAGACGCGCCCCTCGGTATCATATAGTCGAATTTGACGTAAGCCGCTTCGGATTGATAAAACTGCATGTTCCAATAGCTATACGGAAGGATTTCTTTTGATAATTTTTCACCTAAAGTTATTTGTTTGAATGTCGTCCCATCAGGTGGGAACGACTGTGCTGGGAATGTACGCGCACCTACGGAGTAAATGTTCATTAGAGCATTCGTTAAACTTAAGTACGACGCAAATCATGCGATGTGCTGTGATATATTATGAGTGGTATTAATTTATGCTATATATAGACAGTAAGACGGGATATTACATACAATTTTGGTAATTTTATTTCTTTTACTATAGATATGTTTTGCTAACTAATATATTTGTTTTTATATTAACAATGCTTAGAAATAAACTAACATTATTTATCATGTGTAAAAACCCATCTTCACTACATACCATTATTTGATTTTATTAGGAAATTGATTTAAGATGAAAGATTAATGCTAATTAAAAGCCATGCAAATTAACAACAGAAATAAGATTCTTTTACTAATTGAGCATGCATATTAGAGTGTTAGATGTCTTAGACAATGTGTTGCTTATATCCGGCAGATGTATTTTTGGTGATCGTTAGTAAATTATCTGAACGCAAAATTTTGAGACCTCACCTTCCAATATTAGAATTGGTGGAGGCTTTACTTTTGGGCATACGCATTTGGGCAAATCAGTTGTAAAACTATCCGGTTCCGAAGAAGATTCTGTAGTTTCTGTTGATATTACTTCATTAGAGGTTGACGTGATGAGTTCATTGACAGTGGATGTTTCATAAGAATCAGACTGCCTAGTTACATCTGTTGTCGCGTCTATAGTAGAGTCTATCTGTGTGATTGAGGAGGTCTCAAAAAAGTAGTTTTCGCTAGAAGCAGTGGTTAGCTCTATTGTGCTATAATCTGTAACATTTTTTGATGCTTCCTTACTAATAGTTGTAGTCTTGTCTGAATAATCGTCATATAGATTTTCAGAATTATTCACATCTTCACACGATGGGCATGAACATTCACAGCTTCCACCCCAATTTTCTGTGTTGACTGTTTTAACGTTTTTTGTAGTACTATCGATTGTCACTGGTTTATTAAAATTTGTGGGCACTGTAGGTTCACTGCTCATGGGAGTTATTTTAACTGTTGGGATTTCGTTTGCTTCACCAACTGTAGGAACAGTCACCGTCAGTGAATATAAAGGCTTATACGAGTCATTAGCGTCATCAGCAGAAATGGTTAGGTTAATTAAAACATGTTTAGCATTTGACATAGTGTCTTGAGTTTTTGATTCGGCAGCAATATTTAAAGTTGATGGTTCACTTTCAGTTTTCAATGGAGTTGGAGTACTAGTTGTATTCATAGTATCTGTATAATTAGTAACACTCGGCGAAGGCTCAGTTATTGACAATACATGCTTATTTATTTGATTAGGCTTATGCGTAGTAAACATAATTGCACTGTCCATCGAGGGTAATTTTGTTATGTGTGTTGTTTTTGGGAGTGCTTCCATGGTTTTCAGTTCATTTAAGACTTCATTGTCAGTGACAAAATTAGGTTTGTGCGTAGTAAAAACAGGGGTGCTTTCAGTTAAAACAGTTTTTATTTTTGGCGTGTTAGGTGATAGGTTAAAAGAATTTGCAGTTTTATAAACATTTTTCTCAGTATTAGGGAGTGTACTATGCTCACTTTCATAATGAAATTTTTCCAAACTACTGTCTCTTTCAGTGGGATCATTAGAATATATATGTAACTCCTCGCTTACCTCATTTAATCTGGTTAGTAGTTTTAGATATTGAAGCTTCTGTAATCCATATGAGTAGACTGAAGATGAATCACTTTGCATATAACTTGGTTCATATGCAATGTCATCTTTTTTATTGAATGACATTTCACGAGGATAATCTGTGTTAGTTTCTTTGGATTTAGTTCTTAAGTTTTTGTTAAGTATGGTTCTCACGTCTTCTTGCGATTTAACTCTCGAGTTGGATTCGGAACTAATGGTTGGAGTTTTGATTTCAAGCGTAGTGTTATTATTAGTTAGAACACCAGTGTTAATCGATTCACCAGAGGTAGACATAGAAGCGTTATAAGCATTCATACTTCCCGTTTGTTCTGTAGACGGTTTTATTGACACACTATGCACTAAGCTAACAGTGGTCAAAGGTGTGGTATTTTCATGCACATCTACATAAGAAGAGTCCGTAGAAGAAACAGAGTTTAAAGAAGAAACAGAAGAATTTAAAGAAGCATGCCCATCTAAACTTCTACGAGAGCGTGTATGTATTTCTTGTTTACCTGAAGATGATGCCGAACTCTGGGAGGGCTTTGATAATGATTTGTTACTAGATTCTAGCGTCGTTGCTTTCGACGTCGGAAATTTATCCGTTTCACTGACTAACACTGAACATGGTTTAGCGTTTTGATATGACCAGTTGTCAGTGAAATAGGACGCTGTAAAAAGAAAATTTATTAGACACATTAAAAAAACATATATATGTAGGTATACTCGTATAATAAAAATTACTTGTCTAGGGTAGGTATGTATTTGTTCACAGTTGTAAAATTAATTAATTATACGGAACTATGCAATTAATTTAAGTTTTTTTTAATCTTACCTGACATATATGATGCAATAGATAAAAGAAGAACAAATAACACTATAAATACGATGGCTGTGCACTTCCAAGAACATCTGGAAGAAAGCCCTTTTCTGAAGTGGAACCTTGAGGACGTCGGCGGAAAATGAGTCGCCCTTAGATTATTCCTAACAGGTAGAACAGGCACTGGGGCCCCGAATGCAGGATGCCTGTCACTTCGGTCCATCCTGTCTAAAGTACTTTTTTCTTGTTTTCCTGGACTGCTACACGATGAGTTCGATTTGTAGTCCATAGACGGATTCTTTTGTATGTCCCCTGAAATTTTACTTATATTAATGCACGTTTTTTGTTAATATATTGAAAAAATAAGTAACTGATAAATTAAATAATATTGAAATATAAACTTAAAAGTCTAATAATATTTCAATAAAGACTGATAGTAAAAGTCACGTACATGAACTCATACCTGAAGGCACGTAGAAGTTTCCAGAAGGAGTTCGAACGAGACACGATGGCTCAAAGTCCGCGAGGTCAGCCGGGTTGCCGGTGATCCGTCCGTTCAAACGGGACATAGTCGGGTTGCGGGGTGGCACATCTGGAGGTGGCCGGGTACCTTCAAGTAAACAACCTGAAAGAAAAAAAAATATAATTATTAATTATTTAAACTTAGTGTAACTCTGTTTTTTCCTGATATTCCTTTCTCTCGTTCAACTTAGAGATGTTGAGCGAAATAGATAAATATTCCGTCGCGTATCATTATATAAGTACCTTATATTTAAGTCACTATTCTAGAAGTGTTTATTTACGAAGACTGTCTGGGTTTGGATTTTGCTTCAGTCAAAAATGTTCTCAATAAATTATAACATTATAACAGTAGAATAATTTGTTTATTTTATTATATTCTAAAAACATCCTAAATTTATCAAATACATCTTTTTAATTAGATTAATTATGTATTTTTTTATTATTTTAAAAAGTTATATCTATTTATACTTAGAGATATTAAAGAATTAGCGCCTGCGTATTAATAAAAATATTTATGTTTATACAAGAATGTATTTCCTAAAAACTTACATTTATAAAGTGAGACGTGCACAAATATAAATAAAACATTATAAAAATATTTAATTCTTCATATAAATCATTATGGCGAGAAAAAAAATCACACCTGAATAATGACTGCCGTAGAAAGGAGTTGTTTAAATATTAATGCACACTTTCATCGCCCTTGTATCACAAAACTCAAGTGGATAGACGGTCTCAAATATATATAAATACAAAATGTAGTAAAAGTACAAATTTGTTGTGATAAAATTTCTATACGTTTTTTTGATTGAATTTTTTTGGTCATTAAGTAATAAAAAAATTACGTATATATTTACATTATTTATCTAATATGATGTGCGGCGTTGAGTTCCGCCATTCAACACATACTGTCTTGAATTCGAATTTGTCTAGAAAAATGGAGAACGCAGTGTCTTGTCTTCCCTTGGCTTTCTATATACAGGGATACAGCGTGATGCTCAATAAAAAATTAAGAGTGGCTTCTTCAGAAAATAGGCAACAATCGACTGAACTTTATTAAAACTAAACAGTAGTGAAGGCTCGTAAACAAACGGAAAATCTATGGAAATGGTTCAAAGATCGCGTGTTTCGGCAGTTACTTAATAAAGGAAATATATTAGATCGGGAGCTATCGGCGGAACCGCGGGGCGCGGCGGCCTCTCCCATCGCTAATATAAGTTAATGGAAAATCGAAGCATTATCTACCCCACCACCCCATCTTCCGACCAACTTTTGATCCTCGACAAATTTTAAGGATTCCTTCGAGCGTTAATTAATTTATTGTAGCGGGCGATGTAGCCGCAAGAAAACTCAATTAATTTTAAAAGGGTTTTTATGTTGTTTTTTTTTCGGCGATCGCCCTCTATTCCGCGAAAGAAAGCTGGTCCTCTACAATACTTGGCGCTTTGAAGCGAACCCCTTTTGAACGATTCTCCTGTAATTAGAGAGTAATGAATTTACCACGTTTTGTGAAACAAAAATTCCAGTAGCGTTGACCAAATTGAAATAAAAAGACGTTTCAATAATAAAATCCTATTTTTAATATTTTACAGGAAGAACAACTTTAAATAACATACAAAGATAACGCAGATACAAGCTCTCTAACATACTTAAGCCTGTTTGTTATTACGTAAATTCTCATTAGCATATATTAAGCGAGCTCTAAGCGCGGATAAAACGAGGCAATTTGTTTTGAAACTAATACGGCAAGTTATGCACCGTCTAGTTGGCAGTGAAAAACTAAATCTCGACATCCCTTACCTAATTTAGGAGGACAAGTATAGTCATTAATACACGCGTCAGTCTGCGTTCAAAAACAAAATGCGGTCCATTTATATCGAGTCCCGGGAGCGGGAATTATGGTAATCGGACGAGCCGCGTCTTTGTGTGTAATGGCTGGTAATTACCGGGGCACCTCCCGGGGACACTTTGTCTTCTAGAAGGGGCCCTAGAGTTTGAGAATTCGACACTCGTTAACCGAATCGTCTCAACTTTGTGAGGGAACACGATTTTGAATGTCGCTGTGGGAGTTGTCGAACTTTTTACGAGATTGCCCACCTCAGAGTTTACAACAAATTGTGTTTTTACATCTATTTTCTGAATTAGCCGATTTGTTTGACATGTTGCGAGTCAGTCCTCCGTACTTGCAACTCAACGGGGGCTCAATAGTAATCAGACGGTAGCACTATCGGTTTTTCGGTTCGTTTGTTTTTATATTTTTCGAGCCATGTGGCTTCCCGGTTCCCGTGAAACCTTTCTGAAAAACCAAAGCTCTGTTACTTATTGGAAGATAAAAGTGCCGTGTTTCGGCTCATTTGCGGCCGAACTCAGCCCGATCAAACGTGATTTCTTATTGGAAATAGAAAAGGAGCAGACGAAGCTCATAATAAAATCAATCTTATAAAACCGACAAATAAGATTAAATCCATTACTGTATGTTACGGTCTAGAAATATGCGCTGGCTCAGTTATCATAATATTTTTATTATTTCTTTTTTTATGTATAAGAATTTATCACATTATGCATTATAAATATAAACACATTGCGTATATCGTGTCAAATTCAACGCTGCATTATAATTAGAAAATAAAGATATATTTCAATCAATATTTTAACAATCCCTTGATTAGCAATCGAACCCAAATCCATTACATACAATCTGTTCTTAGTACGACTCGATGGCGCCACGGTGTGTTACTTAAAGCATATTTCACCCGCACTTTATTCTATTTACAGGATTTAGGCAGTTTTCAGTTGACAGTGCACAGATGAAAGCAACTCATATTTATCACACTTACAGTCAAACTGTCAAACAAATATCTCTTTCAAGTCGTTTCATAAGTCGGGACGTTGATGTATGGCGGTGCAGTTTGGATTCGCGTCACACGACGATGGTAACTGGATACATTTGGGCAATATCAGCGGACGAGAGACGAGAGATGCTGTCGCACACGTGCCGACTATCTTAAGCTCGTTACTTCGAGCTTTAGTGGCAATTTTGTATTTACCTCTTTTATCTGTGTTGTTTCAAAAATTTAAATATTATCTAAACGTATAGGATAAATAACATTAAAATAATATAAATAACATTATAGTAAGTAGTTAAATTGTAAATTGCTAAAAAGTTGGGTAATTGTGGAGTCATTTTCATATAACTCTAGCGACACTCAGCACACAGAGATAACATGAAGATATATCACTCACTTCTCTATCCTTCCGTAAATGATGACGTCAATATTAAAAACAACAAAGGCGAAAAACTTTCCAAAACCATAATAAATTCTCGCCGTACATCACGCAATATATGTCGAATATCTTCACACATTTGAATAGATTTGGAATCAAATTTAGCACCAAAGTTGATCAGAATGTGCAATATTTATATGGGAACAGCGCACCGATTTATAGTTAGGAACAATTGGAAAGTTGGTCCGGCGTCGCTGACTTCGTTTTAATTAGTACCCATTCATCGTGAAACAATTGAGTCCTCGAACGAATCCATTATGGGAAACTTTTCGATAGTCGAAAGAGGTGTATTCAAAGTTTTCGATTGTGATGAGATCGGCTGGGACCGTCTTTGAACATGAGATACGAGATCAGATGCTACCAATCTATCTTCGGAAATTTCAATCGATGAGACTTTTTAGTAGACAATCTTGAAATCTAAAGAGATTCCTCAAATTGTAATGTAAGTATAACTTTTAAGGCTTAAAAACTGGCTTTTTGATAAGATTTTTTTAATTATTCATTATTGATAAGAATAAACGACTGTGCATATCACTTGATCATTGTGAATGAAGGGATCATATTATAACAATAATTATGACTGATCCAAGATTAAATCTCAAGAACCTTGCCTTCCTCTAAACACCGGCGGACCCGTTATTAACAAACAATTCCGCAGCGTCAACGAAAAATTCTTTTAAAGGAAGTCGAATTTTATCTCCGGTTACGAGGAAAATCTCCCCGCCGTAATGATATTACGCATGTATTAAATCGATGGCTTTCAGTTGGCCTGGTTTCGTTAAATATTACGCCTTATCAGCTTGCGTTTAAATTCATTCCTATTGAATAATGCGATTTACGTTGAACGTGGCAAATGCTTTTTGAATTATAATGAAATAACTTGTTCTGGAGCACCTCCTAACCACACTGTACTCTTGACTAACATATTAACATGCTTGCTTTATTTTATTATGAAAGCTAAAACGATTTTAAACACAAAGTAAACTAAATATTTTTTTATATTACTTAAAAGGCAAGTTCTAGGTGGCGTTGATAAACTACTGGGCGAGTCTACGACGCATTGCAGATTAAATTTCAGGATATTTCAGTAGTTTAAATACACAATTAAAAGCATGTAAATATATACAAGGAGCAATGTATCACGTCAAGGAACGGTCGCTTGGCGCAATGATAAGATTACTAGACAAAGGAAGTCCACCCATATCACTATAACCGCTAAATGCGAGCCTTCATTGCTACCCCCTTGCTGGGCTGGTTAAATTGGACCATAATAGTTGGGTCATAGAGTCTATAATTGCTTTGAGTGCTGTTATTAGTATCGCAACGTCAACGTCTGCTTCGCTAAAGGACACTCGGCTTTATTTATGCCGACATACTGGCAATGTTACCTTATTTGCCGTTCATTGCTTATGTTTGTATTAAATTTAGAGCTTCTCCAGTTATAAATAGAGTTGAAATCGGACTACTGTCGCGGGTTCCACCAGCGCAGTGATAGGGAAAAGTGAACTTTTTGGTGTAGAAGTTAGAATTTTTTTTCATTCCGCCCTGATAGAAGCCAGGCGGCTTCCGGTACGATAAGGAGACGTTGCCTAAGTCGGTACGTCACGCGACCAGTGCACTAATTTATGTTGCGATTCGAGATATAAGGCGAATGGACGACGCCACCTCGTGAAGTCGCTATTTTTTATGGCTATGGTAATGTCTGAACAAAGAGACATTCAAAATTTGCATTCTACGAGTATTAAATGTGGATTTGAATGCATTAGGAATTGAAATCGATGCCTTACGACTGTGGAACTAAGAATTTCTTCGTAGAATTTATATTTTATGACTTTTGCTACTTTTTTACATCACACAAGACTGCATAAGATACTTTATTTTAATATAAAAATTTTACAGCTTGATTATCATATTTCTATTAGAAGCATACTTTAGCAGTATTCTATTTCGATTCGATTTTAATATTTTTAAAAATTATGTATATTTATAATAACTGTATGGTATTTATTAACAATAAATATTTCACTCCCACGAATGTAACAGTGAAAAACGTTTTATTTCTAATTAGAACAAAGTTGGACCAAACCATTTTATCTGAGAAGATCACAAAGACTTCAAAGCAAAATATAGAGAGATTACGGAGTTTGATAATAAGGATAGTCGTTCCGCTCGTTAGAAGCGCTCCTTCATTAGAGTTTACGGAAAAGAAGAAAAAATACCACTGGCTCCCGTTACCGTGTAACCCGACACCAAGTTTCAACATCTGTTAATGGCCAAAACAAAGAAGACTATTAATCTTACTATCTTATTGTACATATTTCTTTGTCTAAATCCATTAAATTAATTACGGGCGTTCTAGGAGCGGACGGTATTTATTAGTCTCGTTATCATTCATTGAATCTTTCGATAGTGGGCTGGAAGGCGGCTGATGGATGCGGTGTTTCACGAAAATGGGGCGCCAAATTGGCTGTCTGAAGAAGAATGCAGTTGTTCCGTGACTGATTCCTGCCTTGATTTGAGGGGCGATCTGATACGTGTCATTGCTGCGATTAGGGCGGCCAAATTGGGAAATTCTTTGTGACTTTGTCTAAGGTGTGTCCGAAACTGTTGAATTAAGATTGGATTATGGGAAGTAAATTCTTTGAAATGTTCGTAAAAAGTAGCAATAATTCATGAAAGTAAACATTTATAAGTAAGAAATTAGATATTTAAGTAAAATCTTAGTTCAGTTTTTTGTTATTATAATAAAATGTTATATCAAGCAAAATAAAGTGAGCTCTGCTGAAAATGGACTACAGAACATTTCCTTATGCATAAAATATAAAACGAATAATATTTTGTATATTTTAAAGTTCTATAAGAAGTATTATATTATATTTATATCTTTAGTTGTAAGAAATTGGAACGACGGAGTGTCTTAACACTAAGTTCCATCTGTATATCCTTCTATATGCAGGGCACAGGGTTGCTAAAAAATTACAATGATAGTATAGTCTTTTACCCATATTATCGTTAAAACAGAACAGAGTGTTAAAATATTCTCTTCTATTTTGACAGTTTCATTAAAATTTAAATATAATTTATTAGCGAGATGGTCCTGTGTGGTCTAGGTTTTACGAGGTTTTGGTACACGGCTCGAGATGGCCGATAACACACGCCTTCATTAACCTTTGGCTGAGCATTAATTACCTTTTACAAAAACAGACTCGACTGATTAATAGTCAGATAGTTGAGTCCTATTCGACCCATTTGGGACATTCGTTTGATAAGATTCTAAAATTTATTAATGCATTTCTAAGGACCTAATTTGGGTACTACTAAATTGTGATAATTATGCGTACTTTTATTTTATGATGTATTTGCTTTTTTATATATATTTACTGAATGAGTGATACAGCGTAAAGCTGATAAAAGACTGAGAACTGTCACGTAGAACCTCCAACAGCCTAGTACACTGTTGGACATGTTGTACACAAATATAGTTTTTTTCACAAGTGCCGAACAAAACGGTGGTAAATTTTTACATATACTATTTTTGCATTGTTGACAAAGTTAGTGTTACTTTTATTAGCCTAAATGAGATTTGATCTGGAAATAATCGCGTATTCTTATATATCTACAGTTACAAAACGGGGAAATTCTTAAGATTATTTGAGAAATATTATGTGAAACCTATTTCTAAACAATTATAAATTTCTAAAACAATTATTTAATAAAAAAAAATGAATTTTATAATACGGTAATCAAATATAATAATTTCCGTCCACATTACATTTATCAGTGCCTGTATAAAACCGTTTTAATACATATTTTGACAAAATAATCTCTATATTTTAATAGATAATTTCATTTGCTTAACTAAATATGCATATATTCTTAAAACGGGTCATATATCTTTTTACCATGTCTGATGGAGATTGATGTTTGGTCACCCCCTATTTAAGGGTGAACTCATGCGATTACACCGCAAATTTATCTCAATAGCTCAACGGAAGGAGGGCCTGCCGCACTGACAGGGTTACAGGTTAGATCCCGACCTTTTACGGCTATTGTTTTTCTGCAAATTTTTCAATGTCAACATAGGGGCCGCCGTTGTGAAATAGCACAGCATGTGACGGTAGACGCGACGGTTTTGAGTTCGATTACCTCGCCTCGACTCGGGAGACTGAGTAATTTTATATTTTCATTTTCTTACTTTGGTAATAAGACAAACTACTGCGTCGATTTACGCCACTCAATTCGTTCTGTCTCGACACAGTGCTTTAACACTGGGTACAAAGGGTACCCAGTGCCTATCCTGCTATTGCAGGATACAATGGGAAGCTTAAAACATATAATAGAATTATGGCATATTACTAATTAATTAAGAATAATTATGTTATTTTTTACATATTTCTTGTATTATATATGACATCATAATAAATGTATATATATTATATATATTATATGTATATATATTACAGTATATTTGCATATATTTACCGTCATACGCTGTGAAGCAGGTCATATTTCTTGCTTTTTCGCCGCTCTGATAGAGATTGATGATCGGTCACCCACCTCCCCGTTTAAGGTTGTACACACGATTACGCCGCAAAGGATCCCACATATATCCAAATTTAGCGTGATGGACGTATTCTTATGGATAAATACTACGGTAATCCCTTGACGCGTTCAAGAATAATTGATCTTTTGATGTAGTCGTAGTTGGCGTTAAGTTCCGAATCATAATAACCAGTGTCTCGAAAAATGAACGATAAACGGGAAACGCTAGACTTTATACGAATACGCCATATGTAAAAAATATACAGAATATAATTATTTACTCATTTTTTATTTGTCATATTGTTTGTCAAATACTGTCAAATTTTTTACATTGTCTTAACTCTAGAATATCTCATAGTTTTATAATAACCAAATAACCTATTCAATCAAACATGGCGGCCAAATTAGATATGTGACAACTAAAATAATTAAAGTGTGAAGAACAAGCGTTACTCTTCTAAAACACGTGCATCCCGAATAATAATTGTCCCATTATATATAATTTCGCTGCCAAAATTGCGTTTAATTTTCTGTGGCGTCCTAAATTTAGTGAACTTAAAATGTTTTCAGAACAATTTTGTTATACCGCGTTTTATTTTAGCGGCTCGTGCGGTCAGTGAATGGCATTATTTATGTCCGTATTTAATGTAAGCAATATTTGAACAAAGCTCTATAATTTATTAATATTAAATAATTAGTTCAGTTGTACGCGGCGGTTGTTTTAATTAATGGTTTTTATAAATAAAATAATGACAGTTCAGCTATTGTTGAAATATATGTTATCTGTGGAATTATGTATGGGCAAAGGTCTTATCTATTACACGTAACGGATATATGTTGGTATGTAACTGTATATGTAAAGTGAAGTAGGCGCAATGTGTGATACTCTTACATTAGTCAATATGAATCAGCATATAACATCTCTGATTGTGATGAAAGTGGAGAACACAATAAAAAAATCATTGACGAGGATAAGCATAAACAAAAATGTCAGACATATAAATGAATGCTTGTTTATATTTACTTTAGTTTTGTGAGTAATGTTTCACATTTGTATATATTAAACCAACTCTTATTATTCGAATGTAGTACAAGACTAAACAAAAGGGGTTAATTTGCGTGACGAACCTAAACTAGTGCATCGCGAGGGGAACCGTAAGGGTTACTTGCGGGTAAATCATATCGGCTATAAAATAAATCACTCAGTAACGGCGCCTTGGGACGGTTCGAGTTACGTTATCTGCCTTTCAGCATTTTAAAACAAAATGGCGCGACGGTTTGACATGACGTTGACAGGTGCAAGCTGTCAAATTAAAAGGCTCGTTGGTTTTAATTGTGATAAGATTATTTTTAATTATGAAATAAAAATAAGGTTGAATATTAGAGTAATTCGTTTATTTTTTCAGTCTTACGCTATACTCAGCACATAGTAGGGTAGCCAAAGGGAACCTAGGAACCTCATGTTAAGACACTCTGTTCCCATTAAGACAGTTCCGCGCCCATCTTTCCGAATTCTGAAAGATACACGCAATCGCGTTGAGTGGCGGAACTCGACACTGTGCTCTGCCTAGACGAGCGAGGAAATGAAAATGCATTCCACGGAGTGGGAATTGTACCCACTACTGTTGCCTTCACAGTGGCACGTTTGTACCACACGACGGCTTCAACCTTCACAAAACATTCTTTGTTATATAAAACAGTAAATGTAGGTTACGTAGTAAATAGGGTTCTATCGCAAATAATACTCTTTATAGTTTATTTAGAGCCTATCTGACCGATCGGGTGACCCAAGTCTGAGGTCAAGCACACTCGGCCTTTGTATTCAAACAGATATAACGTGCATTAGCAAGGGTCTTCCCAAGTTTTTGCTCCTCAAAGCTTTTTCCGGAGGGTGTCGATTAAGTATGGCACTTTGATTTATGTATGCAGCTTTTTCGCCTAGATTTTTATCGGGGCCTTTTTTATGGTAAAATTTAGATTTTAAGTTTCTGTGAGCTATATTTTTTAATGGGATCTAGAATTGGAGTTAATTAGTTATACGATAAGATCTAACAACGATAATACAATATTTGGGTATACTTAAAATGGGGGTATTTGTATATTAACATTATTGAAATAAAACAAAATTTACTAATATATACATCAAAATGTAACTAAAAGCTATTCAAAATTAGCTAATATGTATTTATATCCTATGTCTAGCAGGGCAGTGTTTAACATAAGACACAAAACTATACAACTAAACACATATACTAAAATAAAAAAAAAACATTATTTTAAGAAAATATTTACAAAAAACACATGTCCCCGGATCCCGGTACTATCCCTAACCTTTCTCCATCCATCTAAGTGGACATAATGATGCGAAGCGTAAGATGACAATGGGATAACCCAAACATTGTATGGAAAAGTTGCCAGTGTAAAATTTATGTGTGTTTGTTTTTCTGATAATATATTATTGTTGAAGTTTTTTATTAAAAGTAACTGTCCTAAAATTAGTATATTATTTATTATATAATATAAGATTTATTCCCTAGGGAAGTTAGTGAGTATAGAGGAGCACTAAGGGAGAATTTCTCAAAATTGCTACAGGAACGAAAAAAATAACGGTTAAAACTTCAACATTTTGATACGAATAATTTTCTATATTATTGTAACATCACTTATTTACATTAAGGGTGTCATACCCAATTCTCTGTTATTTTTATTTGTGTAAATGCAGTACTTATTTAAATTCGTTTACTATAAACTCTATTTGGAACTGAACCTGCTAATCCTTAACTATTAACAAAAACACGCTATCTTCTCATCCCCTGCACTAACAAAGTTTCCTAAGAAAATATCGAATTTAAATAATTTTATATACAATATTTTCCCAGTTTTCCATACTCGCGTAGCGGCAGTATAGTACTAGTCCCAAGACATGTTGCTACGGCACTTCCGCCGCAGAGTAACTGGCGGTTAGTTGAAAATAGAATTGTATATTGATTTTTTTATCGGTTTACAAGCTTTCAACTACAAAACTTGTTTAATATATGAAATGTGTGCTATATTGGGTCATTGAGAAATATTTTTCTGTGTCACTTGAAAAATGTTAATATTTGAGATATTATTTTAAAAAGGACGATGTTAGAAATCTAATTTAAGCTAGAAAAATTGGAGGTCGGATTATTTATACCAAGGTCCAATATAAGGAAAAAATATATTACTTATTTTCGTGGACTTCTATATTAAAAAAAGATTTACGAAACATTTTATTAAGCTCAACTTTATAACACGCAGATACCATAAATCAAAAATAAACAAAAACAAAATAACAATCTGTGCTTTTCAAATTATTAAAAAAACCCATTTTATTACGAAACGCTTCATTATCTGTGTCGGCCATTTTGTCTCGCTAACTGCATTACGGTAATGACGTCATCCATCAAGACAGCTTGACACTTGCAGCCGACACTGATTTCATTAATAGATATCAAAATTATATTAATACCTTGCCTATAACATAATGTTACATAATATTATTATAAAATTTAATACCTTTTGAGGTATAAAGGTACATATGTAAATATTATGATTTTGGGTTCAATATTGGTTTTCTTTTTGTTCTAAATTATTCATAATTGAAAATTTAATAAATGAATCAAATTCATCAATTATTTAATATTCATTTAGATTTCATGATTAATAGGTCGCTATCGATAATTTTGAATAAATCGTTTCGAAATTTTGTTGCAAAACCTATATTTTCCAAATAGTTGTCTATTTGAGCGTCATAGTGGTGCAGTGGGACTGCGCGTGACTGTAAGCAAGATAGCTATGGGTTCGATGTCCATTCGGGGAAACTGCTTTCATTTCTACGATCTGGTCATGAAAGTGCAGTGTTGTTCTCCACTTAACTTGCAAAACTTCGAATTCAGGGCTTTAAGTTATCTCCGCCTACCCAATGATTAGTGTGTACGAGAGTATTTCAGAGAGATTTCTCATCCAACAAATTATATTAACGAGAGCTCTCCACACAATTATTTGATATAGTAATACTAATGAGAATTGAGCATTCGCATGTTTGATACCTAAATAGTGGGAAAGTTGGCCGTTGGCCCGGAAAATCATTTCAAATTTCACAGTCCACGTGGCGATAGATTCAGCGTGTGATGAAATACGGATTAACTCTAGCCCTAAATATAAACGTTGCCCTCTGTTGGTTTCGTGGTTTATAATATACTAGGTATTGCATTCGGAATTGAATATGTTTTAAAGCATTTTTTGTGTTATTGGTAACTTCAATGTCGGGGCCGTTGTGATGCATTGGGACAGACATTTCCCTTCTACGGAAGGAGCGTAGCGTTAAGTTTCGCCATATAACACGTAAAGTCGTGAAAATTGGTATTGGTATTGGTATATGGGAGAACGAAGTGTCTTAGTATTAGGTTTCTTTTGCCCTCCTTTCTGGGAAAAAGCGTGGATCTGCTTTAGTTATGGTGTCATTGGATGTGTTTAGTATGTATATTACAAAAATATTGTAAAAATCGAAATAAATAGTAGAAAAACAAAAAAACATACAAACGAAAAACGTTATTTCTACTAAATTAATGATTTCTTTTATACATACTGTTGTTACTAACGTATTACGTAGTGTACATTAAGTGATAGTTAATTAGGATGTTCGCCTAATGGTGGACGTCAAAGGACAACGCCTACGCTAGCTCAAAAATAAAATATAACACTTTCCTTGTTTCCTTGTTTTATTAAAAAAACCTTAATCGACGCCGTCGTAGCGCAGTGCTACAGTGTTTGGCTGTAAACGAAATGTTGTGGGTTCGATTCCCATTCGAGGGAATTATAATATTTAAATTTTTATTTCTCCATTCTGATAGTTAAAACTCGGTGTTTAGTTCCGCCACTCCCGCAACAGGCAATGTCTAGGGAGCAGAGTATCGCAACACTGGGTTCCCTCTGGATGTCCTGCTTGCTTTTTCTTTTTCTTACCATTATTTTAGCTAATACTATCCATTTTTTACAAGTTTAAGACTTACGTTATATGTGAAAAACTAAATTTCAAACTTACTTTCATTACTAATAAACAAAGTTGTTAGTAAATTGTGTATACTTCATACAAAATGACTAAAAGTTTAACTTTAAATACGCCATAGTACCTTCGAGTTTTCAGAATTATCCTCTTAAACCTCGATCTCGCAGACGATGGTATTGATTGCATACGACAGCTTATTACTTAGCGGCGATACGATAAGAGTTTTTGAAATTATCTTTACTTTCCTTCGTGATTACCATTTAATACCGTAAATTAATATTATGGTTCAAAAGGAAACGGCTTTACTAGTTCTAAAGCTACAATATAGTAACAAGAAATTAGACAAGAATGAAAACGAAATTAAATTGTATGTGAGGCTTTCATTTTCTCGCTCTGGTAACAACCGATGTAGTGTTGAGTTTCACCACTCAACACGTAAAACGTGTCTTAAAAATATAGCAGTAGCAGCATAAAACAGACTTTTTATAAATATTTAAGGATTTGTTTATAAATAGGATATATCTATGCATAAAACATAGCAGAGTAACGTTAAAATCAAGAAAGAAAGAAAAACTTTCTTCTACGACATTTTTGGAAATCCCTTCTTATGAGCATTTAGCAGAATTTACAGACAAAGATAAGGTCAAAAAGTATAGGGAAGTAGGGAACCTTAAGTGAGGATTTCTTAAATTCCTATAGAAAAGGGAAAATATGGGATATTTCATTTTCCATCTTAAAGTCCACGTAAACAAAGTTGCAGGCGACGATGACTTCGCTATAATTTTGTAACAACATTCCGAAAATTGGATACTTTATAAATAGTTCAAAATACCGGTCAATATCATCAGAAAGGAGGTTTTACGGCGTCGTTTTACGTGATAAGTATTTTTATTTGTTCGGTAGATCGGATAAGCCTGGCCTCGGATTACTTTCAGCCAATTCTAAGCTCTAAAGGCACCTGTCACGTCCCGCCCTACATTTATACAATCTATGTATTTTGTTTATTTTTACTTAGACGCTTTTAATGTGCCCGCCTCTTGTTTTGAATCTCTAAGTAGTTGTAAGAAGGCACTAATGTCGTTTACTTTGCTTTATTGAATTTTGACTCGGCTTTTTCTAGGTTTCGTGCACGATTTTATTTTTGTTTTATTACGTTATATTAAGGCACGATTGAGATGCCATTTTTTTTTATTGCAGTGTTCTCCTTAAATGATTCTGAAGGAAGATGAAAGCAGAAATACTTCTTGAAGAAAGTAATGTGTTCTTGTGGTAACTAATAAGCGTGGCCATTAAAAAAAATATGCAGATTTGTCTAAAAAACAAAATCTTCACATGAAATTTATAGAAGGAAAAAAAGCAACAAAAACGATTGAAAATGTCATAAATCACTGACAAAAGTATATTACACAATCTATACAAATTTTAGATCGTCCCTTAAAGTAATATTGCAATAACATCTATCACCGCGCTGTATCAACGTGTATTCAGTGTGATGATATACAGCATCCACGCCACCGGTCTCTCGAGCCCCGCGTGGTGCGAAACGGTTATTTTGTTACCAAAAAAATCCCCTAATCCAAATAAATTATATTGGCCACATAATGCGAGCGGACAGTGTGCCGAATATTTGTCACCTGTTACTGATACCCGATAGGAAACTATATTTTATATACGAGTTGAAATTTTGCTTTCATCGCAGGATTTTCCGATACGCCATTATGATTGCATAGGCTCGATCGTAAAAATTGATGAAAATATTCACTTTTTTTATTTATTTATTTATATACAAGTAAATAGCTAATATTTACTTGTATATAATATCTTGCTATCTGTGAAGCTTTTTTGTATTTCTACGCTTCTCAAGATTAATAAGTACGCTACTCTAGAGAAATATCTCGACTGTGTTTTTCACCGACCGATTTTTTTTGTTTTTGAAGGAAATGTAAAGCAGAACTTTGCTACACAGAAGTACGTTTTTTTAGTTACCGCTGTAAGATATAGCATGTAGGAGGATAGAGTTAGGTAACTCAGTGTTAAATCACTCCGTTTTTCAATTTCCTCACTATTTGCGACGTATTAGCAGAATTCACCGCCTAGCTCTTATTTTGTTAATAGAGCGAATAAACAAAAATAATTTATTATCCTGGGGGTAAACCCACTACCGCCACGTTTACAGTTGAACGTAGTGCCGCTGTGCCACAACGGCATTCCACAATCATTTCACAATCCAGACCACACCAGAGCACCTCAACAGATTATCAAAACATACGTTGAAGCGATAACGCAAATGAATAAACCCAGGAGTGCCGTAAAGCGTCAGCGCCGGCGTCTATGTTGATAATATAATTTTTGTTGAAAAATGTATTGCGAGTCGAATAAAGTAAGGGCACCTGCGAAAATCTCTAACCGCGTTACTGAATATAAAATATTGATCAAGAAGAGAACATAAAACATGAAGTGCTGGGAGCGTCGCTGATGGAATACTCTTGTAGCATTCCAACTGTTCATAACTCGTTTTGAATATTTTTACTTTGGTCTTAATATTTTTTTGTAGCTACTTGGTAGTATTATATTTTTTGTTTTCTTCCGTTGAGATGAAATTATAGAAATGTTGTCTCATTAGTTGTGTAATATGTACTTATTATAAAATCTATACTAATATTATAAAACTATAGAGATTGTTTGATTGAACGCGCCAATCTCAAGAACTCAGTAGTTCTTATTAGCAAAGCCGCAGATAGAAGCTGGTTTTGTTATTTAATGTTTAATGTTATTTATTTATTTATACAACAATTAAACAAAAAATAAATAAATAAAAAAAGGCCTCCGATATTTACATTTCGCTATATAAATAACAAAACAAAATTCCACGTGCCCACAATCATTCAGTTACCAAAAAAATATATACAATACTAACCGAGTAAAATATTCAAGTAAATAAAGATTGGTTATTTAAGCTCCGTGAAAACATTCATTCTGTTACTGTTACTTACATTTGTGAAGTTAATTCGGAAATATAATAATTTTTGCTCGAACCTTCCTTTTTTTATAAGCCTTGTTATTTCGCGCTTTCGGTGGCTTTTCTTTGATTCCGAGTATCTTTATTACTTTGAAAATATAATATAATTTTGCTTTGGGTGTGTTGTGTACGCGGTTTTGGTTTATTTAATGACTGCTCCCGCCTTTTGAATGTTGTTTGTCCTAATTAAAAATGTTCATCGATAGAAAATGCGAAAGGTGGGGGTCGCAGATTTGAATACCGCTTATTTATAATACATTCTTCAATTTTGGGAACTGATTCGTTGTTTTTTGTAAGGAACGTAGTGATAAGACACCCAGCGACTCGTATACAAATGGGAATCAAACCCACAACCTTTGAGTTTATAGTCTCGCTGTTCTTTTGCACCACGAAGATCTAATACATGTATTCTATAAATAAAGACTTTGAAGACTATTCCAGTGAAGTCTATCGATCTCGACGGCACTTTATCATGTTTGCGGTGTCATATAACGACTTCCTGTAAATATGGATCGCTTAGTGGCGTTATGTAAACAGCTTTGACAGAATAATCTCGTTTTATAAATGTTGTATACGTTTATAATATGGTGAAATTGGTGTAAAATCTTGTATTTGTAGTATAGTAGTGGTAAGATACTTTGTTTTCCAATGACTGTATGTTCATAATGAGAAAGAAGAATATAATGAGAAAGTGAAGAACTCAGTGGCGTAACACTAGATACATATTGATTTACACTGCCTACTAAGCAATAATAGTGTGAAGTTGAAAAAAAAAAACAATAAGTTGTATGAAATTTCAAATGCAATTTCCGCACCTGTTCGTTTTTATTTAGCGAATTCCATGTGGGAATAGAAATTTTTTTATATACAAACTAACACAATTATAAAAATACGACTAAAAAAATACACAAATATTGAATTTGTTTTTGAATACATATGTAGTCTAGAAACGACTATTCGTACGAAATACAAGCGAAAACTAAACAAATTTTGATGCAATTATCCTCAAATTACAAGTGTGGCCACTGGAGCGATTTTATTGAGTTATTTTAAAGTTCTGCGTGACTTGCTTCGGTTCGGGTCGCACCGTCACTGTGATATAATAAAATATTCAATCAATTGAAAATATTTTTATAAAGCTAGGACGTGCGGTGCTACGTCCGGGCGTGTAGCGGCGGCTTTAGAATTATACATACATATGTATGCCTTGATTGATTGCAGTGGTTGTGAGTACAAATTTTTATTTCTCTATCTATTTTTATCATTTTTTTTATTATTACCATTCTACGTTTTTCATATTTAGCAACGATTTAGAATAATAACACTATCGTTGTGAAAATTTGGAATTTAAAAATATTGTGACAATTCTAACAACGCGAACCAATATTTTTTATTCAATTAATATTGACACATGCACAAAAATATAAAGCCTATAGCTTCACAGATTAAATAATATTTCTTATCTACATTTATATTTATATGCACATAAAGGAATAATTCGGTAAAAATTTCAATAAAGCCACAATTTCACGGGCGTTCGCGTTCGCTGGTGTTACAATTTAATAGAACTTGAAAGGGCTGCCGATACCACAATTCTATCAGCTTAGCGAGATCCCGGCATTATGCGTATAAAAAGCGGTTATCGCGTCGAGTAGGGTCGATAGAGGGGACTACGAGTATTTGTCATTCCTATGTACATACATACATTGCATCTTTATGTGCAATATTTCATCTTGCGCGGTGTTAAGTTTCGTCAGTCAACACGTAATTTCTCGAAAATTGGACGGAAAATAAGAAAAGGAGTGTATATAACTTATAATAACGTAATTTTATACTAGTTACATAATTTTAAGTTATTTGAGAAACTAAGAAATTAAAAATAATTTTGTATTAGGAAGAGTGCTTAGAAAAAAAATAAACTCAATTGTAAGACTATAAAAAGACTACGTCACTCTGTCGTAAATGAAAAAGGCGCGAAAATAGAATCACAAGCAAAATGGCCGCCTCATATTTATAGTTTCAATTAGTAGATTTTGCAAGCTCCGTACGGACTTAAAGCGGTACCTTATTTGAATAAATAGCAAAAAAAAAACATAAAAGAATTTTCTGCGAACAAATTTTTGTACAGGAACAAACTTTGTAAGCAAATTTAATTGTAATAATCATTTTATTTTGTTAGCCAGCTTTTTGTTCAGACGTGGGCGTAAATGGCCTCAATACGGGGGGTTTGTCATTTTGGTATCCTGCTCAGATAAGATAACAAAAAAGACCCGGTCAAGTGCGAGTCGGACTCGCACACTGAGTATTTCGTGATTATAGATCAATGGGAAGTAGGTACGAGTACTCTAAAGCTCTACGAGGTGAATTTCATATAATTTAGTATAGTTTAGTAGTAGTAACTACTGTAAAAATGCTCGTATCCAATATTTTCGGTAACACAAGGGACTATAAATCTAATTATATGTTGATAATTTCTGCTTGATACTTCCACACAGATGAACAGACAGTCAGACGGACAACAAGCTTAGGCACAGGATCACTTATCCTATAAGGTTCCTTTTTGGTAGAGATACAGAACCCTAAATATAACATAAAACGCCTCGCATGAAAATAATGACAGCGTAAAGTCAATCGTCAAAATTAATTCGTCATTTCAAACCGAATGAACATTTGAGCGGCCGTAATCAGAGTGTAAAATGTTTAATGCTCACACTTAAAGCTAAAATAAAAATAAGCTCGTTTTACGTGTAGGCAATAGGCATTCTAATTTTATAGTCAACGGTTTCATTTTTTTATGGAGTTTTGTGTTTTTTAACTTGCATTTTGGTTTACTTTTCATTTACCCATTTCATTTTGAAATTTCTCTGAAAAGATTTAACAGTATTTTATTTTTTGTCACATTGCTTGAATAACGGTATATATCGTGATTATATGTATATGTAGTTATTTCTTATTAAAAATAAGTTTTTAGCAATAAAATATCTAGGTAAAATATGAAAGTTTTTTTGACATCTCAAGCAGTAATCAAACCTACGGGTTCAAAAAACACACATTGCACGTGTGGCTATACAGTTAGTTATTTCAGAAAAATAAAAAATAGTTATATATTAATCGAAAAAATAAAAAATATGATAAATTTGTTTACATTTAGCAAATTTTCAATCGGCCAAACAGTCAGAACTCCACTGACAATGTTTCACAGTCCCTCAATCATTCATACATCAACACATTTGATTTGTTAAAAATTTCGCTCCCAAACCAACCGACGCGCAGTAGCGAGAACAATTAAAATTGGAGCATTTCGAAGTGCTCCGTTTTGATGCCGTCATAGAGTAATTGAGAAATGCCTACACGATGATTGTAGGTTCGATTCCCATTCTGTGGATAATATTTTTAACGTCGTTCTTCGGGCTCGGTAAAGACTTTTATTGGATTGTGTTTTATTCTCTAATAGCAACGGGTCCAAAGTGAACAACAGAGAGTTTTGACACTAAGTTTTTCAGCCCTACTAAATAAAACTCGTGGTAAAAGAAGCAGAGTTATATCATAATATGAGTAATTTAGCAAATACATATATCGTTGGATAATATAATCTTTTGAAATTGAAACTCGATTGAAAATATAAATATCACTTTTTTTATTTTTATCCCTAATTATAAAATATTTATTATATATACAAATATATTCTGTAAAACTTGCAGTATATTATAGCTAGAACAATTAAAATCGAACAATTACAACTATTTAGGCACAATTACGTCGCGTCATTGCCTTTTGTCCGGCGGCCATTAAGCTTGAAACTACAATGGTTCCAATCTGAGCCCTAACGAAGCGACTTGGGCCATTCCGTCACTTCCACCGAAGATGTGTAATTTGCGGACACCAAATTGTAGAGAAGTGAGTTTTGGAATTGCCCCAACTTGGAAAGTGGACGGTGAAGTTTGGGCAGATTGGTTTAACAGGTTTTTGACAAGGCTTCAAGATTATTTTGGAACGTTATTTGTATACTGTTTGTTATTTGGTCCATTTTGTTCAACGTTTAACTTAGTGGTAGTCCGGTGAGTAAATAATTTATGAGTTTTAAGGAAACGTGACTTGAGTATTCTTGCTTCGTAAATTTTCTACTGGATTTTTATTACTTTCCCGAAATGTGGAACTTTAAAAGTTTTTAACACTTTTTGAAAGATTTAAAGGTTTTCTTTATTATAGTTCTCCAGATGACAATTCAACCTGCATTTAACGTGATAATCGTCATCGCTTATACACAACCCCGTTCCTGTAGAAATTGACAGACATCCTTTCTTAGTCCCCTACATTACCATTGCCATTCCCTAATCTAGCGTAAATTTTCAGCTTTCCGTTGTCAGTCACTCAATAACCAAAGAGTTGTATATACAAATACAGATTATAGGTATACTTGGAAGACAAGAATGAACAACCTTTACTAACTACAATTTCAAGTGCGAGAGAGATGCTTGAAGAAAATATTGTCCCAAGACAATACAAGTTGTAGCGTAATGTTTTTCTTCGAACTAACTTTCATAATTATATCCTATATATCTTACAGTACGTGCGTTGCTTCATCTTAATCTTTCTTTGTCACTAACTAATCTGGAGATGCAAGTAAATTTCGGCAAGTTTTAATGAACAAATGTCACAAAAACAATCATAGAACGAAATGTAACTGTAGAAAGGGTTTGCCGAGATTTTGTGAAATGTATGTATGTACAGTACGTACGTAGCTCCGTAATATTTATCTCGTGTAATTATGCTTTGACAAAGCCCCTTTGTGCGCCGACGCCAATAATAATAGCTTGAACTTTCCTAATTTCGCTACAACGGAATAAGGGTGTCGACTTACTGGTTAGTATTTTTATTATTTATTTTTTTCTTTTTAAATCATTAGTTTTAGTAGTACATTTTGGTTCTTTCTTTTATAATATATACTTTATTAGGTTAGGTTAGTATTAATAAGTTGGAATATGAGTAAATCTGTTTCGTTAATATTAAAAATAATTATAATATATGGTGTTGAGTTCCGCCCTTGAGAAATATCTTTATCGTAGGCGGAAATGGAAGGGAATTTTGTTCTTTTAAGCACAAATAGACATTATAGACTTCTTCCACGAAATCAAGAAGCACTAGCGCGTTTAAGACAAACGCGAAATCTCAAAATTTATGTTTCCAACTTAAAACTTTAAAAAATATAAAGCTATCTTCACACGAAAGCTGGCTCGGGTAAGCCCTTTGAGTAGCTTATCACACGCTATACACCACGCGTGCCCCCGGATATTGTGTTGTCAATAACGCGTATCTACATACCTAGATATACTTTACTCGGCAACTTTGTTAATATTGTTAGTTGAGATAAGATCGGATTTAATTTTGCGTTATTTTAGCTGGAAACGCAAGAAACAGGGCAAAGTCGTGAAACTTCTGATAAGTTTACAGGTATACGAATTATAATCTGTTTATTAAGATGCTTATACCATAGTGGAATAGTTACTATACAATAAGTTGTGGTTCAAATCTTATTTCAGGTTTTCTTATTTCTTTTATTAGGCGAGCTGCTTTGCGTTTATTTGAATATTTTCTATATGATTTATTTAAATATTTATTTATTAAGATTCTTAAAAAATATTAATTTTGTTATGTCTAATTATTCCACCATGCGCGAGGACGCGAAGGTATTTACCGAGCGCTATTTAAACCAAGAAAAGATGTAACGTTGAAAAGATCTGCTGAACTAAAAAACTGCATCTTTAGAACCCTTTCAGTTACACAGTCGCTTGCTGAACTATCACACCTGAGAATCAACTTTCTATTTCGCGTTTATATAAACGAAGGTTCAAGATTTTCTTTTAGATAGCAAATGGAGGTCAGTGTTTGGTTCGAGTTTTTGTTAAGTTTCACGCATCTCTCTAAGGAAGGTAAGGGAAAAGTTTAAGACACTCCGTTTTTTGCTTTAGAGACAATAATGGTAGTGGAAACTTATTCACATATTTTTTCAGGTTTACTCTGTAACCCGATCATAGCATGGGCCGTTCCCCATTTTCCACCAGATTGTGGCGACAACGAGGGTTGAGTTGAGTGATAAAACTCTACGCCGTGCTTTGCCATGTTACCACAGTGAGGGAATGAAAAGTTTAAATATTTCATTGCCTCGAGTGGGACTTCCAGTCGCTTAACCTGTGCGTTTACAGTCGCATGCTGCATGCACACCTCTAGAATTCAACGGAAAATGAGTAACGGAGTGTCTTGAAAGAATTCCCAGGTTCCCTCTGCCTGTCCAGCTATGTGCAGGCTACAGCGTGAACCTAAAAACAAGAAAGTACCGTAACATAAGTATAACAATTACGTAACCCTCTACAAAAGCTCACAACGTAAGCAGACCGCAATAGAATAAATTCACAACATAATGCTATGTAACAAGCGTCCGCCTCATCGCGGTTTCTGGGTCGCAATCTAGTAATTGTTAACTTTATTTTTATTAAAGTGGCATACTTTATTAATTCTAGTTTCCTCTTTAAGGTTTACGCCACTGGTGGTTTATAATGTGGACTAGTTATGGGAAAAGTAAGTAGATTCATTTTTTCATTTTGTTTTTTTCTTCAGAACAGTTTATTTTTTTATATACATAATTATATAGATCAACGAAAATAGTTTTTCTATAGTGTCATGATTTTGTTTCAATAAATATGAATAAGAAAACTTACAATTTAGCTTTTTTTTGTAATACTTTTTTTGTGCTTACTTTAAGTAACCCAAAATATGAACTGACTATCACAGTACTTCACAACTGAGCTACAACGGTTTTAAATTTTTTAACCACCTCTAGTTTTAAAATATATAGTTAATTTATACCTCAGCCATGTAAATGTTTCTCATGATGCTATAACTTTGCAGTTGCGGTCGAGTTACGGATACTTCGAGATACATACTGTGGGTAGGTAGTGAGGTTAGGTATTGTTATAGTTTTATTTTCATATGAATTTTAATATTCATTGTTTGTATCCTCTGTTGTAAGAAAGTGTTTTACATTTGGGTTTGTAGTGTTGTGTATCTGAGAGTAGCGAGTTTAAATCCGTTTGTTTAAATTATTATTATCAGTTAGAGAGAGGGCTTTTTATCTTGTAAAATTACCTCCTGATTGGAAAGTGGAAGACTTTTTGAATTTCAACTACCAATAAGGTAAAAAACAGTGTCTTTATGTAAAAATTTTAAAAATATGATATTTTACACCGACTTTAACCTGGATCTTCCTGCTTAATAGATTTTCAAATACAAAAAACGCCGAAGTAAGTAATAATAAACATAAAAAAAAGAGACTGTAATTAAATATACCAAGAAATTGACATTTGTAACTTCCGTCTCCGTAACTCGTATCTAGGACCACACGAAATATCCAAAACGAGGCAGTCGTTTCACAAAACTTTACAAAGTTATATTTTGATGTCGCCCGCTTTGAGTAAAGCGGATGAAAATTGAAAAATATTAAAATTTACGTCTTTACGTCGGAGGAAAATCATTTTTTGATCAACCTCAATCGTGGACTTCTGACGATGAGAAAGACTCTTCGCAATAGATTAGCTGTCTTTTTGACAAATTATGAAGGTATTTACACGGTAGGTGGGCTTAGTTATTAAAGTATGAATTTTACTCATTACTATAGAAGATTTTTTTAGCTCCACGCTGTATCCTGCATATAGCAGGGTAGGTAGAGGGAACCTGGTAACCTTGTGTAAAGACAAGTGTGCGTTCCCACTTTCAGTCGTGGTGCAGGGGAATAAGCATGTGACTGTAGACGCTAGAGGTTGTGGGTTCCATTCCCAACCAGAGGAAAATTAGATATTTAATATTTTCATTTCTTCGCTCTGGTATCAAATTAAAGCGTGGTGTTGAGTCCCAAAACTCAACACCTAATGCCTCCAGAATTCGGCGGTTAGTAGGCAGCGGAATGTCTTAAGACTATGCTCCCTCTGCCTACCCTACTATATGCGGAGAACTGAAAAAAATTGAAAAACTTAAAGTTTGCAAATATCAAGTAATACTCCATCGATATGCATAAAGAACGTGCTAAAAATGCAAACGCGACAAAAGCGTGACTTGGAAAAGCTTTATATCAAACATTAAAACGTTTTAATCGCACCGACCGCACGATATTACTACGTACCTAAGTAAACGAAGCCATTTCTGTTCTTTTTTAATGTATTTATTTTTGTAACTATTACTATTACTATAGATTAAATAAAAAAGCTAGTAGTATATTTTTTTCTAAATAGTTTCTTTTTTCTAACTATGATATTTATATCGGTTTTGTTTAAAAAAGTTATAGCTTTCTTCCTTAAGACACCATGACGTTTAATTGGGGAACCTACTAGCCCTCATGAACGCAAGCTATCTTAGACTGCTCTACTGGCAGACGGATCAGTGTTCACATCATAATTTACAAAAATCATAAATTAATCAAGAGAAATGCAGGAACAAGAAAGGCACGGACGATCAAAGTCTGTGGCGCACAGCAACTAAAAAAATATGATATATATTTTTTCACTCTTGTTCTTTAGAAAAAATGATCATTAAAATATTTCGTCCTGGGACAGCGGTTTCTACTGGCGGGAATGAATTATTTTGGGCGGAAAGTTGAGAACGGAGTGTCTTGACATTATGTTCCCTGTATCTACACTGCATATACGGGATCCAGCGTGACGCTAAACAACATTCCTTTCTCACCCATTATCCAACCACCAAAATGGTGTTAAACCGAAAATTAAAACGTTTTAATAGCACCGACCGCACGATATCACCACTTTCCTTGAGCAAACGAATCGATTCGAGGAAATAACTCATAAGTAGCAAATAGGGCAGATCTGATAGTGTTTCTTTCGCCACGCCACTTGATTGATGCCTTCATTCGTGGCTGCAGCTCGTGGATCGCGTGGAAATATTTAACTTTTGTATTTACTTGGCCGGCTAGCGGCTGTCGGGTGGAAATTGTTTTAGGAACTAAGTACTGAGGTGGTATTTGTAATTGCTCTTAGTTTGTGTCGTATTTATAATATCTCAAAAAGAGAGAGAAAGAGAGAGATAGTAAAATAATGACAAACAATTTCTATTTTTTCCAAAATGTTATTTTTCACACGAAAAATATTTTTTTGAATGTCTAAAAAAATGTACCTACGGAATGGAATGTGAACCCGCGTCTCTTGGACGTTTGGACTTTAAAATATTTATCTTTAGCTCCCTCCACGACTTTGGTTTATAACCAAAAAAGAACGTGATTGATTATTTAATCCTCCATAATCTCCAAAAGAATTGAAACTCATGAATAGAAATAGGAGTTTAGCATTCAATTAGCGATACAATTGGTCGAACTACAAGTATATATCGAACGAGGGCTATACAATATAACGTGCTCATTAAAAACTTTTCAATCCTTAATGAAAATCTTATTGGGCTGCAGCCCCCGAGTTAAGGGGTAAGGGAAGGGGCTGAAATGGCCTAGCTAAGTGTATTACAGACGGATCGCTGCCTTTGATTCGTACATCAAAGACGATATCGTTCGTTCCTCGCTAAATCGAATCACGAGCGCTTTGTTTCTACACTACTGTAGGTAAATTTGTAAGGGACCAAGAACTTGGAAATCATTTCTTGGACTTGGTTGGGTTAGGTGCAACAATTTTAATATATCATATATACGTATGTACATATTTTATAAGAGGATTAAATTAAGTTGATTCGTCTTCATCTCTGTAGGCTAGTGTAAAATTATTGAAAATCTTCCTACAGATATGCTAACAACATAAATAAGTAGTAAACGTGCGTACCCATATAACGATTTCGATGTAACTTAATAAGAACGCATATATGGCTTAGTGATCAAAGCGCTTGTACGGTTTTTAAGAGGCACACGGTCAAATCTCGTCACTTACAAAATACTTTCTCCTCTTCTTTACATTTCTCGTTTAAAATACAAATAATATAATATTCACAAAAAGAACACCAAATCCCTTTGAAATAAGAAGTCCAAATTAAATAAAGCAAGTTGTTCAAACTAAAGTCTGTATTTAGTACTGTTTTGGTTACATCCACCGCACTATTTGTTCAGACCGCAGTATCGCAATAAAGCAACTCCGTTTAATTCTAGCCTCGCAAACTTAAAACTAAGCCAATATACTTCTTAAAATTACAACCGCTAAGGTTACGTAGGTTACGTAAGGCGCACGTGACTGGGGGAATTTGGCAAGCGGCCGGATATAGCCTGAATTTATATTTTTAAACTTAACTTTCGTATAAGTATTGAGAATATCGACGGGTTGGGTTAATGGAATTAGAATTAGCTCTGTCTAGCTCCTAAGAGGAGAATAGAATAGTCGTTTCTAATTTACTTTTTAATTATGAAAATGGAACAGAGTGTCTGAACACTAAGAATCTTCCGTCTATATGCTATATGCTGAATACAGAGTTAAGTCAAAAATGTGATTATTATTATACTAAAATGTATAATGGATATACCTACAAATATATAGACAATATTAAAGACAGCTATTTGTATACAATGCTGTCAATAAACTGCCGCATTTTCTTTTACCATAGAAAAATCCTTTAAATCAGCAGAGTTGGCGATTGTTTTACTCGTTGGCAAGTACCCAGGTACGTGGCCTGCTTGCTAAATACCCACTGAGCGTAGGCTGTCTCGTTTAACTATAGAGAATATTGTTAAAAAACATTTATTTTAGACGTCTAGCGTTTGAAATTACAGTGATGTTTGTAAATAACGCGTTTTCTCATTTAATTAAAATAGAGAGGACAAAAAGAGAAAAATGTACGAATTGGTGGAAGATAGTTACAGAATAATAATGTTACATCACTAGCCTTTTTGCCACAAAGGCCGTGACATGTGGCTTTAAACGCGGCAGGTAGTGGGTTCAGTTGCCACTGGAGGAAATGAATTATGCAATGCAATTTCTCCAGAATTCGGCGGAAGGTAGTATTCGGAAGTGTTTTAACACGAGGTTCCCAGGTTCCCACTGCTATTTCGGGAAGCGAAAAAGAAACCTATTTTTAAAAAACAAAAATATATATATACACTCACACATACAAGCAAATGTGTGCATTTAACCCGCTCTTAAAATAAAAAAGATCTTACAACCATACAAAAAAAAACTAGAATAATTTATATAAGTTTTTAGAGCGAATCCTCTTTAGCGTTGTCAGTTTAAATCGTACAGCAAAAGGATTAACAAAATATAGGGCGGCGTTCAGCTAAAATAGGTGCTACGAGTACTCTACGCGGTTACGTAGTTCGTAGCTTTATGCTACGGCGTAGCCATTTCGCGTTAAAGAGCATACGCGCTTGTAAAAATTTATTACTCCAAGTACGTACGTAGCAGCGAATGTTTTGTTTTTGCTTGGAACTGTAATATTAGTATCTTGTATTAAATTTTTTGGTAGAAAAATATTTATTTAGGTTATTTTTAATTAACAAAGTTGCGCTTGTATTATATTGTAAAAATATGGTTCGTTTGTCTTTCGTAGCAAATAATAATATGAGTAGAATAAAATAAAACACATTGCTTATTGGATTTTAACTTAGAAACAAGTTCGATTGTAGTGATTGAACATTATTCACCAACAATGGTATAAGTAGTGCTAAATACACACTACAATCTCTCCGTTGTTTTTAAGATTCATGACAAACATAAAGTTTTGTGGGTACTACATAATATATAAGTGTATTTATAATATGTTGTATTAATCTTTATTCATTTTCTTGTAAAAGATCTCTGCTCCTACATTTTCTTACCAAGTAACATGTTAAATTTCAACTATCTAGCTCCAGTAGTTTAATCAAAATTAAAAATTTCATTAATTTTTCTACAAAAGGCTTGAAATTCACAACCGTCCCTGGTTATTAAATAATTTATTCTTTATAACTCTAAAACCTAGATTTTTATATTTTGATTAAAAAAAAACAAAAAGAAAAATAACTTTACTGATAGAAATAAAATCGTGAAAAAACCCAAGTTGGAAACTACTAATTAATTATAAAAATAGTAGAAAAAAAACTCGGGACGAATAAAAAATTCAACGTAATGCAGCGTTCAGCTTCAAATGCAAAGACGAAAGTAGGTCTCGAATGCTGGCAAAGCGTTAAGTGTTGTACCTTATAGCGATAATATAGTTCTAAATCATCGTTTTACGAGGCCGTATGTAAACGCGATGGTTGTGGGTTCGAATCGAATTTGGGTGAATGATTTATTTTAGTACTGGTAGCTTAGGCGGCGTAAGTGATCATATTGTTTTTTTATTTCTTGTACACAGTATATAACTGTGGACTGGTAAAACATTTTTTAATTAGAATCTAGTGTCATTCATTCCTTATACATATATATCTTCACTATTTTTAATTTTGAAATAAGAATAAAAAACTGATTTAAACTCCTAAATAATAAAAATCGAACCTGCAATCATAACGCTACCGCTGAACCACACCAAACATGTCCACAACGCATTAAATATTTTTGAATTGCACGAGAAATTCTGTTAATTAGAGAGAATAAAATATGACTCGCAGGAGTCAGCGACACCAGTGAGGTTCGTCACGTAATTAGTGTATACGTAATTAATAGCTTAACTTGATTAAGCTTATTTCTGTAATGACCTGGGAACTGCCTAAATGGGAGTGGTTATTGGTTCAAAACCTTTACAATTTTTAAGGGCAAATTTTGTTATTAGTAAAATTTCTGAAGTGGACACCAGACAATTCTAGGGTGAACACAGCCATGCATATAAAAGATTATATCTGAAACCTGTAGAGAAAACGCGGCGTTGAGTTCCACCACTCAACAAGCAATGTCTCCATATTGGCAAGCGGAAAAAGGGTGAAGCTGCTTACCCTACATACAAAATCTAATAAACTAGCCATATATGACAATGATTCCAAACACGCACAGTATACTCGTATTAGAGTAGAGAGCACTCGATCGCACTCGCAATAGTAAATTTTTCACGGGCCATTTTGCAGAATCCGAATTTCTCTTTTAAATTTAGTTAATATTTCACGTGGCGCCATCTGCGCTCCTTTCACACTACACTATTATACAATACTATATTATACAACTTTTGCTGTATTTTGTACTTCTCGTGTTATTGTGTGGAAATATGAATGCGGCGAAACTTTGGAGGGTATTTTTGTAAAATTTTATTATTTATTATATAAGTACTAGTTTTTGTTTGTTCTTAATGTATATAGAGAGTTTTTTATTAAAGAAACAGTTATCGTCATTATATAAGTATATTCTTAGCTTGATTTTATAGATTGCATGCACTGTTGAGCGTCGGCCTTCGTCATCTATGTGTAACGCCCACGATATGTTGGTAGTATTTGACGGAAAACAAATAAAAAAAAAATACTAAAATGACCCATATTTTAAGATGAAACCCGTTAAAATGATTCTTCTTTTTTTTAAGATTTCACTCTACGTTCCCCATCTAACGCTCAATTTTAAATAAAAATATTCGGTAGCGGCGACTAGTATGTAATAAAACATTTAAATGACTTTATTAATTAAGATATAAAGTTATTTTAAAATTCTAAAGTAGGTACTGCTAGTGTTTATAAATAGAAATATAAAAGTTAGTACTACGGCACAAATTAAATATTTAATGTTTAGACGTCAGTGACTTGAAATAACTAGAAAGAAAAATATTTTGCTACAGTCTATTTGGATAATTAATATTTTTCATTTTCATACAACACTTTGCTGTGAAAAGAAAGAACGTAATGACTAATTTCTTTATAAGTAATACAGATAGCTAAGAATTCTTATGATGTTTTTTAATTTAATTTTAAAGATATGAGGAGTTTGTTAGGTTCAACGTTATAGTCTCAGGAACTACTGGTTCGACAAAAAATTTGTGTTTGTTAGGTAATTCCATTTACAGAGAAACGCTGTACATCACGTTAATTGTTTCCATGAGATTACGACGGATTTCGGATGGATCGTGGCTTAATAGGAACCGAGTGTCTTAACACTAGGTTCTCAGGTTCACACTACGTACATTTCTATGAGCAGGATTCTACGTGAAGCAAAAAAATATACAATTATCGCATAAAATCACACAATCAACACATTAACACCAATATTTTTTTATCTGTAAACTAGCAATTACGTAAATTGACAGGAATTTTGAATCCCTCTTAATAATCTGTCAGCTGAGCGTCACGGGATTGGTACCGGGATTACTTTGTTAGAGTTCGAGAGGGGCGTACTAAAACAACTGTTGGTATAGTACGGTTAACAAGTCGTGGCCGCTGTAAAGTTAGGCTTTCTGAACTTTTGCGCATAGTTCACTCAGGAAGAAAAGAATGAAGATGAAGAAAAACCCTGAAATAAAATCAGCGCAGCCATTTACAGTTAACTTCAAGTGGCCACGACTCATCGATCGTACTATATACTAAAACAACTGTAGGTACATGGTAATTGCTTCAATTTGCGACGAGCACAGTCATGGAGGAGATTGCTAATGGCGTCACCTTGGTTGGCCCTCGGGTTCGTTATATTATTTGTATTTATGTGGAGTGTTTGATTGGTTTTTTAAATATTTTTTCCACTAATTAATGTGCATATAAATTGATGAAGTTGCCAGTATCTGCAATGAATGAGTTTATCCCCACTCGATGGAACAAAATTTTTTACTTCTCCTCGCGTCTCCTAAACGCGACGGTCGTGAATTCGATTCCCACTCGGACCAAACCATTCCCTTGCCTTGATACATAAATCATGGCATTGGGTCACTGTCCTGACACTAGGTTCCCTCTGCCTATTCTACTATAAACGGGATAGAACACGAAGCTGAAAAGATAAATAAATAAACGTATCATTTTCTTGTCCTCAATGTTTTCAAGTAATAACTCGCTATTTTAGCACCAATTACGGTTTGGCGTCAGATAGCGAAACGAAATTCGCAACTCAATCGCAATTATTTTGCACTTAAAAGAAGACTTGGAGCGAGCGTTAATTGTAGACAAGCGACAGGAACGGGCCTTCATCAGATTTTGTTAAAACACATATTTTTTATAAAAATATATTGAGAAATATATATTTTGTTGAAGCATTTGAGGTCGTAGAGGGTCAGTGCGAGAGCGACGCGATTTACAAATGAAAAAAATGAGTAAATAAAAAGAGATAATTTAGAAACTTTATTAAAAAAATAAAAAGAAACAGTTTATACATCATTAAATTCAACTTATCCGTCATTCCAACTCACGTACAAGAAACATTTCTATCAGATCCAACTTTAACAAAGCAAGTTTACAACTAATTTCAAACAAATATTAACAAAGATTCACATTTAGATTATATTTCGCACAATCGACTCCCAGTACGTAACTAATTTGAAAAGTTTAGTTTACAAAACAAGCATTATTCTAATACATATTGGAAAATTTCGAAGTTACATAATAGAGGGTCTGATTAAGACATTCAATTAGCAAAAGTTTCCCCTAAACTTCTACTATCGAGTCTCATTAGGGATTTCTTACAAAGCGATCAAAGTCGCTGGTAATATCGGAACTATGAAGAGATGACTTGTCAATACAATGCACGAGACGCTTCTGTCTATTCAGTACGTATATACTTCTACGTACAACTAGCTACCTTCCTGAGATATTGCTTGAAAATGTTCTCAAGTTAGATAAGATAGTAAAATAGGATTCGAAGAAGCCGAATATAGATCCTTAATTTTTCATAAAATTATTCTATGGTATGGTTCTTTAATTATTGGATTCCAAGCGTGCCAGTTGAGTATATATCACTTCTCCAATGTCACGTTATATGGAGAAAACACGGTTTATCAACTCTAATATTAAATATCTTCAAGTCTGGTTATTCCGGATCTGAACTCATATCACATTTTAACTGTGTCATGGTAACATGTATAAAAAAATATGGTTTTTAACTTTTTTAACTGTTATAGGGGTTGTTGAGTGGCGGAAGTGGCGCTTTGTCTTGTTACCAGAGCGAGGAAATGAAAGAATCCATTTTCCCGAGTGAGACCCGAACTCATAACCGTCGCGTTTACAGACACTGTACCGCTATACTACGACACCCTCAAAATATTATAATATTCATACTACAAACCGGTAGCAAAAGCATTATTTTCACAGAACAAAAGCCGTTGTAAATCATCAATATAATGCAAAGAAAAACTCGAAGACAGAAGTATTTGTTCCCGCGGACAGTGATTGGGTATCGAAAAATAAAAGTGTGAGTGGAGTAAATGACGGCTCCCACCCAGTCGCGCCGGCCGGAATGCCTCGTGCTCGATAAAATAGAAAATCTCAGATAGTCTTCGTCTTAGTTTAATAAGAGGGACATTCCTTGCTGAGCTCCTTTCATAATGAACCCTTATATTTTTTATTATATAGTAAATAATGATTGGTATAGTCCTGAATTCTTTTTTATTATATAAGTTAGCTTCAGTAAAGTTCAAATTTAAATTTATGGACTAGTAACTAACCAGCCGAAAATACTTAAGATTTGTTTATATGGGTCAGTAAAGAGAACGCAGAAATCATATTCAAATTAAAGGTAAAAAAATTTCTGTTATATTTATTTTCTTTGCTCCGAGCTCTACATTTATTAGAGTTATTACTATTGAAATACGTAAGTTTTGTTTATAAAAGTTTTTTTTACTGTAAATACGGCACAAATAAATTATTTTTATTTCTTTACTATGATAACGAGACAAAGCGCAATGTTTTCCACCACTCAATACGCAATGTCTCGAAAAATGGGCACTCCCCAGGAAACAAAGTCCTATCACCAGGTTCCCTTAATCAGTTACCTACTACATGCGGAATATAACATGAAGCTATAAAAAAACAAGAGTTTCTGCGTAAACTACGCTGACACAAATTTAAATAGCAATACCGCCTCTTATGGTTATTCCAATGATTTGACTGCACAATGGAACTGGCCAGACAATACAGACAGAGGCATCAAGCGGGATCGCCTCGTTAGTTCGCGATTTGGTCCGACATGAGACTCTTCGAGATACAATGAAAGGTATTACAACGTTTATTGCTGTGAACATTCTGTAGAAATGCAGATATGCAAGAGGCAAGAGGTAAGGTAATCGTTTGTATACCACCAATTTCATATTTTCGCTTGGAATCATGAAGTATGGTGTATATTGGTTGTGGTGGGATTGATGGTTAATGTATGAAGGTTGAATATTTTTCTTATTTGGACAAAGTGACAAAAAAAAACAGAGAGTATCTTATTACAAACTTGTTTTGAATGATTAAAAGTTATGATGTTTTTTGATTGCCCGAGGTGATTTTGACCACAAATACAGTCTTGTATAATAAAACGATTAACTTGATATAATTTAACCTATAGTCTTCCTAGATACATATTATAAAAAAATCAACCTTTCACATATTTAGCTTAAGTTATTTATGTAGCGTAAAAAAATAAAAATATATACAAAAATGATCCTCACTGGTTAACTATCGAAGAGGAAGTAATAAAACTTAACAAGGACCAGTAAAACTTGGAGTTGACATAACTACCCAACATAGTTGCGTTTATGTGCACTTGTAAGCAGTTATTGCACTTGGTGAATTCGTTGAATAAAACTACTACTTTTACTCATCTCGAATTTTACTGGCTTGTGTTTTAAGTTTTGTGTTTGTTTTTGTTGAAATTTTCTTTAGAATTATTAAGAAAATATTTGAGTTTGTCAATATTTTTTTTTATGTAATTTTATTTGTGGTATTAGAGCAAGAAAAGATCAACGATGGCGAAGGCTTCTGCTATTATACTGCTAGTTTCAAATTAGAAAATGCAACATAGAGGGATAGAACTATTTTTATTTTATTGTTCTGGTAATCAACGGCGTTGAGTTCCACAAAAAAATGCCGTTGAAAAGTGGACAGTAAGTGTAGAACTCTTTGTCTGTTTACTCTACCATACGGTAAAAACATGAAGCTGTAAAATATAATAAAGCGTTCAAAAATATTTCGTTGTAAGGAAAGCTCAATTGAGCTTAATTATAATACAAACATAATTAAATCGAGGCAATATGGTATAATTTCTTAATTATTTTAGTAGCCACAACACTGAAAATACTGTTAAGCCGATAACTTGTGTGTGTAAGAATTTAATTTTATATAATATACCAGTTAAAATCCTGATGGCGGCCAACGATCTGAGATTCTTTGATTAAGTCAATTAACAGATTCTATAGTAATTACTGTTCGTTCGTGTATTGCAGGGTGTATTTTAAATGGTTATTGTTTTTAAATTTCAGGAGATTTTTGTGGTTAATGTATTAACGTAATATAAATACGTGTTTGTTTTTTTTAGCTTCACGATGGATTTTCAATCGAAATAATTGATTGTTGTTTTTTTAAATAAATGATTTTAGAAATAGGTTTATTCGCAGAGCTACAAAATTGATAAATGTTATATTTAGTCATTCTTTCTTGATTTTCTCATTTTTATTCAGTTTCGATGTCACTGATCTAATAAAACTCCATGAAATAAATTTACCAAAACGATAATATTATTTAACCAAAGTATAAAAAAATAACTTATGCAATCTGAACACAAAGTTTCTTTCCGATACAATGAAGATGGAGTTTTTTCTCCGATTCGAGTGAATATTTTAGAACACTCTGTATTTACGTTTGGACTTTTGGTACGAGTTCGACAAATTGTTATAAACTTTTTCACGAGATTAGCCAAGCGACGAACTTCCGGCCCGATTCTGATTTACAAATGACTTTCTGTTCATAATTTAAAATATACATATACATAATGGGGGTCTTTGCGCATTGGGATCGCGTAAACGTGATGGTTATGGGTTCGATCACCTCAGGGTATTTATTTATTTTTACTTCTCGCCTGTAAGATTCCTAGTAAGATAAAATTTGACATAGAGTACCGCTTTTTATCAAGAAACATTTATGTTGGGCGGGACGGGGTGTCTTGACTCTCTTCGCCTATACTGATAACTGTTAAATACAGCGCGAGGCTGACCTATGCATGTATATACTTTTATAAGGTTATTCCTTTTCTTTTTGTTGTTGTCTGTTCTTGTTATTAGAGTACATAATGCCTCAATATTATCAAAAATAGAGACAGGAGCAGGAGTTCCGCATACTTATAACTCAAAAATAGTAAATCTAAATGAAAAAATTAAAAAACAATACTATTAAAATTTTATATATTTTTTATTTCTTTACGATTTGCTCCCACGATTCAAAACTATAATAAAGTAAAGAAAAGAGAGTTTATTAAACTATACAAGTTATATGATATACAAAAACATACATACACATATATAGAAGTAAACCAAGAAGCAGTCATATGACTTTCGCAATGCAGACGCCAGTCGTTATATAATTTTTGCTGCCATAACCGTATCGATGCCGATAACGTTCCCCGCGGAATCAAACCCAACACCCGCAAATTATAACAGGGCGAAGTGGAAAAGTGCTCCTTAGGCGCCCATAATAATATCTTGTGAGGAAAAATGACTCGGCTACACTAGGGGCTGTATGCAGTGGATTGGGTTATTTCGTAATCTAGTATGTGTAGTGTTTTTATTATGAGTATTGTATATATGTGTGTACGTATATAAATGTGATAAATCAAAATATAATAGAAAATAATAATTAAAAAATATTTAAACTGTTGCCATAAATGTATTATAAAAAAAAATTCTGAGACATTGTCTATCTTGTAGGCAGAGCGAGGAAATGAAAATATTGAATATTCGGAGTGGAAATCAAACCCACAACTGTCGCATACAAATATTTACTTCTATAATAACTTAAACGAGTAATCCACATAAAGTTGAAACATTTTCACGCACCGAAGGAACAACAGAGTTTGTTTATCGTTGTAACCCACCATTAAGCAAAGTAGCGAGTTTAAGTCGCACTCAACGGTAGCAATATCAATATAAATTCTCATTTTAAGCGTTTGAAGAAATGAAAAAAAGACACTCAACGTAAAGACTACCTGAATTACTTCGGCAGTAACGAACGGGCCGTGTCGTTAGAAGCGATTTAACGGAACTCCCTATCTAACGATCGAACGTTATTCCGTGAAATGGATAACTAAAGTGAATTTGCATTATTTTTTATCGTTCCTTCTGACACTTGGGTGCTTCAGAAATTTCTTTGTTATAGAACAAGAGGCGGTGAGTAAGAATTTCTTTTTTAAACGAGTGTTCTGCAGGAAGAAAAATTAGGTTTATTTTTTTTGTTACTGCTACTTAACGGAATATTGATATTTGACAAGTCAGCGTTGGTTCATTGTGTGTTGCTTAAGTAATGGCTCTCAAAACTGTTTGGCAATATTTTGATAAAATCTTAATAAATCTATCTAGACATATAGTTATATTAATCATCATCCGATACTTTGTGTGAAAGTAGTGTTAGGCCACTACGTTCCTATTAAAACACTTTCTTACCACATTTTCAAGCTTTGCCTCATTAACAGAGCGAGGAAATTAATATATTAAATATTTAATTTCCTCCAGTGGGAATCGAACTCACAACCTATGACGTTTACAGTCGCACGTTTGTGCCCCTGCACATTTTATATAATATATTTTAATATTATTATTCGCTAATCGCAATTTATGTGCTGTTTTGTAATGATAAGTGAATAAACGTCGTATCAAAATGGAATATTGATATAATGTCAGCTTCCTTTTGTGATGTTTTAAATAGAATCTAATATCGCATTAATGACTGGCTCTTTATGCTTCCATAGAAGAATTTTTTAACAATATTATAAATAATGGATTAAAATATGTTTTTTTTTATTGGCGCTATTTTTGTATCAAACAGAATAAGGTGATAGAAACGAGTTTTTGTCATTTCTGTCTACTTTAGAAAAATATAATTTTGTCGACTTCAGGATAAAACGTATTATTTCATCAAAAAGATTTTTTAGTTAAATTTAATTTTAATATAGTTGCTAAACGCTTTTTTATGCACAGCATTGGTTACAGAGTATCAAAACACTTCGCTCTCTGCCATTCCGCTGTATTTGAGTCATCACGTGCTGGTGGAACTCAACACCGGGATTAAAGTGAATGAATAATCATAACCTCCATCTAAGGAAAGGGATTATTTACATTATAAATTTCCATAAATATGTATATTTGTATAATTCAAGCTCGCCCTGTATGTACACGTTAACACCAACAATAAGTTCACACAAGTCTAGACGTGCAGTGACTACAACTACAATCTATTCTATTCTCGCAGGGCTTGGACGTCGAGTCAAAACAGCGTTAAACATTCACAAAACATAATGCAATTGTGAATCTGTGGATGAATTCCTAATATAATATCTCTATATCTACATCTATAGGTATATAAGGAATCCTAATTTTTAAAGATGTTCCCGGTTTTTCCCTTAAATAGTGTAAATATATTCCGTTATCCCCTTTTGAACAAATTTGTTGTGAAATGCCTCAATGAAAGCTGGGTTCTAACCTCACGAAAATTTTTATAATTTAATCCTTAATTTTCTATTTTTGGCTTAGTAAGATTAATTATAATTAGTAAGGTCATGTTTTTTACATTCTTTTTAATCTACAGGATCATTGCGCTTAGCCATATCAAACGCAAATGAAAATGATAACCATTGTCTCTAGTGGGCATCGTATTCACAATCATTCCGTGTACTTCTAAGAAACCCACTATAGTGCTTCACTTTTTTAATAGTAATCTATTTTTCTGGTAATTTATTATCTTTTTCACTGAGATTGGATAAAATGTATACAGAAAATCTTAATATTGTATTTCTTTTCATTCCGTTCCTGAAAATAGATCCCTTGGGCAAAGATATTGTTGTTAAGATAATTTGAAAGCAACCGTAAATATTATATGAAATGAATAGATATACAGACTCGAAGCTTGTTTAGTACAAATATTTGTATATAATACAAAACTTATTAATATTTTATTTTATTAACCTATGACTTTGTCTGGTTGTTCAAATGAAAATGAGCAAGTAGTTTAAGAGTACATGACCAGTCCGTGTGACCAAACGTCCCGTCACCGCAACGGGACTCAAAAATGTCCCGTTTTGCGTAATGCTACGAAAAATCGATCGGTCGAATGGTAGACCATACTTGTTAAAACTAGGTAAGTACATATATTTTAATATACATATATTTAGAAATATAATATTGAAACTATTGATTATGTGAACATTAGGAAATCAAATAAAGACTAAATTAATAATTTCTATATATCAAACGAAAGAAGTGACATTATTAATAAAATAAAAATAGTATCACTGGTGTCTGTAAATTTACTTTAACAAAGATTTATTTATATGACGGAATATGTAGAAAATACAGCCTCTTAATAAAACTTAACGAAAATGCGCCTTATAGGTAATTAACAATATTAGGTTAACGAAAAATTCCTTTACATTTTTCTCTTTATCAAAGGAAATTAAATTTTTGAAGGACAAAAACGTTGTGTCCCAGGTATTATGGTTATAATAAGAGTCGACGATATAATTGAAGAAATTTTATAAAGATAAAACATTTTCATTATTGATATTATTTTTAGCTTCATACTTTATCCCACACATAGTAGGGTAGGTAGAGGGACCCTCGGAACCTAGTGATAAGATACTCTATTTTCATTAAGACATTTCCGTTCCCCACCTTCTGCCGAATTCTAGAAGCATTATGTGTTGAGTAGCGAAACTCAACGCTGCGCTTCACCTCCTTACCAGAGCGGGAAATGAAAATATTAAATATTTTATTTTCTCAAGTGGGAAATGTGTAACAACAAGTGTCCCGGCGCCACAACTGGCCACTTTACTTAACTAAACCCTAAGCCGCTGTAATCATCGTCCCACACACTATCATTATTTCGGAAAACACCCACATTTTCGTCATTCACTATGTCATTTTCACTGAAATACAGCGTGATTTAATTTAATCCACCTGAATTCGCGGCTGAACGTCCCAACTTTATACAGGGTGCTCGGAACTTGTGAAAATCGCAAACTTACCATCAAACTAGTAAACAATCGCGTCTAACGTAATTTGCCCGTTATAGTGTAATGAGGGAGTGAATAGTTGATAGTTAGGTACTGCTAGTTGGCTATGCTTCAAACGTTACCTTAGTAGTCTGTACGTAAGTATAGTTATGCACGTAAACTGTTGTCGCTGTAGTTAAGTAAAGTGTGTAATCAAAGGCTTGTGCTGTGTTAAATTGTTAAATATGATATGTGGAAACATTGGAATGTATCGTATATGGTACACGGAAAGGTCGTGGGTTCGATTAATAAGGGATAAATTTCAATATGCAGGAAGAAGCGTGAAGCTGCTTTTTTAACTAGCGATATTTTAGAAAATTATTTTGATGAAAAAAAATTGAATATAACTAAGGAGCTAGAGAGCACCATGAAGAAGCCCACCTTTCAGTAAATTACGTAATATATTTTGAACAGTTTAATGTGAAATACATATACGACATACATACACATATATATACATAAAGCGATGACAAAGTTGGTACGTGTAGTTGTGTCTACGTTAAATTGAGACGACGCAATGCCAAAGTTTTGAGGACGAACATAAATTGATTCACGAGATATTGAATATTACAGACGAATGAACTAACATTATGTGAATATTTGGAAACTTGTTTATTAAATGTTATAATATTTATGTATATATATAGTTAATACAAATGTTTTAACATTAGGTTCCCTCTGCCCATCCAGCTTTATGCAAGTTTCAAGGAGATGCTAAAAATTGTACTTATAATATTTAGTAGTGAGATTATCGTGGTACAGTGGGAGGGAAGTATGAATTCTTATCCTTCTCATGAGAAATTATTGTTTTTTTACAGGTTTATGCTATATCTCACATTAAGCAGGATCCTAAATGCGGGATAACGAGAGTTACCACAGAGCAGCAGCATATCTGCCCCTTAACAGTAGGGTTTTTGCCTAAACGAGACATTGCGTGTTGAGTGAGTGGTGGATCTCAACGCCGCGTTTCGTCTTGCCAAAACAGGGAAATGAAATAATTCATGTCCCTGTTGTTGGGGTGGAACCACTTACAGACAGTATGCATTCCACTGCGCAGCGGAGTGTTTTTAGACTTGGTTCACTTTTATACGGAAAAGCGTGAAGCAGTTTCTTTATTGTTTTCTTATATTCGAAAGCACGTACGTAAAAGTGGGGGTGATGGATTCTACCAATACAAAGCACCTAAAGGAAAAAAATGGCATCCATTTTACTGGAGCTTTTCTACGAGTTTATTTGTAAAGTCAACTTTTTCGTTTATAAGTACAGCTTTCCATTCGCTTGCGGTAGTCGCAAGGAAAAGTGATTTATAAAATACAATAAAACCTAACTTAACGAACGACGCGTCTTAAGTGAGAAGTCGTATTAAGCGTGTTCTTATTAAGCGAGTTTTGCAGTAAATAGTAAAAATAGTATGTTATTTTCATTTTAATCCGAGATTAAGTAACAATGTAACCAAATTAGGTTGAATGTAGAGAACGGAGAGTCTAAATACTAGGGCTGTTTTCTTTTCTATGGTTTTGTTTTTTTTAACAAATTCAGCATATTCGGGACGATATTTTCCTACTTATATTAGATATATAGTGCGGGAAAACCCCTTTAGTGTGGTTAGAGTTCATGTAGTTTTGTTCAGCTGATTTTTTTTAAGTAAAAGTTCTTGAAACTGCACACCATAGTTATGTTTTAAATATTAAGATAATTTATGTAAATTTCTATTTTCAAAATGTGCTTGAGTATATTAGTAACTTTTTAAAAACTTTATCACTTACGTTCGTGGTCTGGCCGGTCAAATGTGGATCTCAGCATACCTATAAAATAAAGAAAATAATTTAAAAATAATAATTAAATTTAACAATATCTAAAATTGTTATAAACAAAGTACTTAACACTATTGATTGACTAAATATATTTTTTCATTAGGATAAATATTTTTTCACTTATAGTGATTATTTGTGACAATAAGATAGAATCTTAGAAGTTTTAGGCTAGATTCGTTGCGACTAGATTTTTTTTCAAATGAACTTAGATTTAAACACCTTATTAGTAAAATAAACATGTTAACCGACTTAACAAGTAAATATTTTTCTATAAAAAAACAGTTCTTCAGAATAGTTCATACAATTCACTTGTTCCCATTGAAATAAAACATCCAATTAGTTTGTTTAGCGACGTGCGCTACTGGTTTATGCGTTAATTGCTTGAAGGGACGTTTGTACCACTTAGCGAGGTTGCGTATGGTATTACAAGTGTATCGTAATTTTATATAAATGCAGGAATCGAACCTACTTCTTTAGACCCTTTGATGATCAAGATCCACATTGGCTTCAAATTAAGTTGTTTTAATAGATGTGCTGTAATGTTAAGTATATTCTTAAATAAGGATAAAGTGATATAAAAATATAAAAAATATATTTTCTTTTATTATATAATAAATTTATTTATATAAATTTAAAAAAATATTTTTTATATTTTAGTATTTGTATTTTTAAAACTTATAAAAAAGTATTTTACGGGAGTGTGGGTTATTTTTTTTTTGTTTAGAAAGCAAGAAAAAAATATATACATTTTAACGGATGTGCGCGACAGTACTCGCTCAGCTTACTATTACTCTTTAGAATGCCCGTCTCAATAGAGTCTAATACTTTATACAAATAGTTCACGAACGAATGAATGAAATACACTGGTTTCGTTAAATGTAGTAAGATTTTTATACAGGTCCTTTTTTATTTTTTATAATTTTGTAAAACTGGCGTTTATAGTCCCACGCTTGTGCCACTGCGCCACGACCGGCCCATATTACATGGTACAAATTAAGTTAAAAAGAATATTATCTTAAAAAAATTCTATACTAAAAATCTAGAGACAAATACATTACAATGTTTAACACGAATAGTTACGAATGTAGGTTCGATTCTAACTCGGAGGTATTAATTATTTTCACTTCTTTTCATTTTTCACAACAAGACTAAGCTCGGCATTGAGTTCCACAACAAGCTATATTTTGAAAATTGTGCGACACGTGGAGAACAGAGTGCCTCCACACTAGGTTCCCTCTGCCTACCAGTCGACAAGCGACCAAAAAAGCACCACAAAACCTAAAGAAACTAAAGTAAATTGAACAATCCCCATACGTACGAAGTTATTCGATCGGATCCAACAATAGCTACCGTCCTCTTTAGTAACAGAATCTCTATACAGATAGGCGCATTGCCCCGCATCATTCACAATACGCGGGATGCGAGAGAGCGAGCGAGTGCTTTTTTAACAAAATAAATACGTATAAATTTTTTTTCGGTGCCTTTTTTTTATTTACTTACTTTATTTATTTGTAAAGGAATTTTTTTGCGCCGGCGAAGCCTTGGATAGTATTTTTTTATATAGAGTGTGTTTTTGTGAGGTATTTAGACGTTCCGTATAGTTATTTATTGTTGTTGATTGATGGTTGTTTATTTTTGTAAATAGGATGAGCAGTTTTAGCATGCTTTCTTATGAAAGTACCTAAGTAATTCATTGGAAAATGACTTTTTTCTGTCATAATAACAAAACAAAATCAACAGACTTCTGTAAAAGGAGGAGGTTATGAATTCAACTGTTTTTTTATGTTTGTTACTAAAGAACTTTTGACTCGGTGAACCAATTTCGATGATTCTTTTTTTATTGGATAAAACGTCTGGTTTTGTTAAGTTCTGATTATGGGATCCAGTTGAAATTGAAGATGTCGGTGTTTTTGTTAAAATCTAGTAACTATTCTATTCCAAATGTTGTTTGTTCTAAATGTTGTATGTAAATGTTGTTTGACAGCAAAATCTGTCACATGATTGTAAACGTGACGGCTAAGAGTTCTATTCCCACTCATGGAAATAAATAATTTTCATTTCCTCGCTCTAGTATCAAGACAATGCGCGGCGTTGAGTTCCAAAACTAGGGCGGAAAGTAGGCAACGGATTGTTTTGGATTGTAGCTTATAAAAAAAATATTGACTAGGATAATATCCACATGTTTATGCAGCCTAACAACATATGAGACAACACAAACAGTTTTTTCCATACAATTTCTACAAAACCGATACAAAAAGCTACAAAGTAAGCTGAGCCGAACAAAAACTAGCCTGCCTGTAGTTACAAGCAGAACTATTTATAGCATTCGTGACGGTAATTTCCCAACACGTGCGACGCGTCACGACTGTCGATCACGACTGTCGTCGATTGTGAAGTTATCTACAGTGAGTCACGTTGAGACGAAGGCAACAATCGAAATGTTGACCCAATTTTTTGTTTTTATTTTGCATTTATATGATTGTAAAGGTAATATGGTATAATGGTGAAGGAAAAGTTATGATTCTTTTAGTTAGGGGTTTGATTTTAGCTCGAGGTAATATGAGGAATTTTGTTTAGTTAGATAAACTGCGGAATTAACTCAGTTAGAGTTCTTCTTAGAATCAATGCTCTGCTCATCGAGAATCGTAGGAGATATTCGGAAACGTGAAATTTTCTTTTAAAATTTTTTTTTATTGCCTAAATTAAGTATATTAATATTGTGAATTGAAGTTCTAAATTTATAGTGTCTTCTTATTATGTAAGTAAAGTGAAAGCAGCAAGTGATACCGCATTATAGAAACTTTTATAACGACCCATTGTTTTAAAATTTGTAATTTAAATATTGAAATGTATTATAGACGCCTTCGTAACGCAATGAACCAGTGTTTATTTGACACGAAAGTTGTAGATTCGACCTCCACTCGCGGGAAGAAAGTTTTCTCATTTCTTAGCTAGCTGAAGTGTAAAAAAACATTATTTAAGCCGTTGTAGGTATCGCAATGTGTGTTAGCCACTTGTCAATTGGGTCACGATCTAAAGTGTAGGTATTCTTGCAAGAATCATTGCTCAATCAACAAAATGACCATCTGGTGGTGACTCACGGCGGTCACATACACCGCTTTATGTAATATACAGTAGGTAACATCGATATCTCAATTAAGTTTATTTGTTTTATCTTATCTCAAAAATATTTTTATGTTATCTCAATAATTTTATTTTTTATCTTTTCTTATTGATTTTATTTCTGGCTTCACGCTGTGCATTCTGCATATTGCAAGGTACGCAGAGGGAATCTACTGCCAAGACACTTCTGTTGCCCACTTTTCGCCGCTACATTGGTGGAAAAGCAACGGACTGATCCTTTACTCTTGAAGGAATAAAAATATTGTAAATAAGACTATAATATATTACAATCTAAAATGCTATAACGAATTATTAATGTGGAATTTTATTTAGGTACATCATAAAATTTAAGTTCCGTCATGGCGCAGTGGGTCTACATGTAAATGCGATGGTTGTGAGTTCTATCCACACTAGGGGAAATCAATATTATCACTACCCCGCTCTAGTAGCCTAGCATTGACTTCCATTATTCACCATCTAACTCTCAAAAACTGACCGCAAAGTGAGGCACGGAGGTCTCTACAAACACCAGGTTTCCTTAAAAAAAACATATGAATAATAAAACAAATATTTGGCGTGAGGTAATTTCTTTTTACCAAAACCATTGGTTACAACATAAAAATAAAATTACATCGATATCTTAAATAACAAGATTGCAATTAAAATGGTCGTCCCGCTATCTGCTCCTTACTCGCTTCTATATATGGAGTTAGCGTTTATCTTCGATGTCTCGTATACATGCAAGACTGGTGTTGTAATGTTAAGATTTATTCTGTAGCTTATATATCCTGATGATGTAATTTTTTTTTTATTTTCAAATATTACTTTTTATGAATAGGGTTAATATTATTTAGGAATAAAATTAGATCTCTGATTGTGTCTCTGAGAGCGAATCGAACCAACACCCTCGCAAAATGCGAGCATGCACTTGGGAGAAGAAATTGTTTTCTTTTGCTCGCTCCGACAAAGAAGGAAAAGCGCGGTGTTAAGTTTCGCAATGTCCCACCAAATACGCAAAGCCTCGAAAATTAAGCGGAAACTTTTGGCTGGAATATCTTGACAGTAACTTCTTTCTTTCCACGCGGTACTCAGCGTGAAGCTAAAAAAAGACTTACTAAACTACAATTAAACTATGTATTTTACATTAAATCTTTACGTTAAATAAATGTCTTATGCTTATATATCTATACTAATATAATAAAGCGGAAGAGTTTGTTTGTTTGTTTGTTTGAACGCTAAGATCTCTGGATCTACTGGTCCGATTTACATTGTTTTTGATTTGTATGAAAGCTGCATTCTTCAGAAGTGCTATAGGCTATATAACATTACATTACACATATAAACTAATATATTTTAAAGTACTTTCTAATTTGACGTGCAATTTATTCTGCCATGTTAATAACAACCGTCGCGTCGCTACGCAACCGTTACCGCGACATTTTGATATTCATCCTTATGAAAATAAATATAATAGTCACTTTTAGTATTTTATCTAGATTGAAATTATAGTTTACTGTATAACATTCTAATATATAATTAAGGAGATGTCACTGATTTGAAATGACCTAGCCTACTGGAGGCACAGTATGACCGACGCGAAAATATTCTTATAGTTCAAGCAGGCGTAGCCGCGTCCGGGTCCACTAGTTTAAAATATAGCGTGTATTACAGCTTCAGCTTAAGGAGACCGCACCCAGCTTTTTGTCCTTACAAGTAGCATTATGCAACGACTTCACCTTTTACGGATTTACAATTAAAATAATTAATTTATATTTTTTACATAAATTAAAGTTTTTTTACTTATATGAAGAATCTTTGTATTTACTTTTGAAATTCCACTATAGTATTTTAAGGCCAACGAAATAATCTTGTAATATATGTAATGTATGAGTATAGAGTAAATATGTATGTAATTTTAAAAGGTTTCGTAATATTTTTCAGTATTGAGTTAAAATAAAGTTATTTTTTGTGAGAATTGTAGATTTAAGTTCAAATTTGTTTGGCAATCTATATATTTTTGAATCGAAAGTCCCGTTTTTATACCCTCGTAGAAATTTCTAGAACATTTCTCTTAATGCTTGCTAAGATTAGCTACCTTAAGCCAAATTTCTTAATTTTAAGTCAAGTAAGTAATGTGTGCCTTGTATAGAAATAATCGAAAAGTTTGGTTACTCACTGTGGTTGGGAGTTCATTCATCGCATCGCTTTTGCCTACCGCATGTTTAATACCGCCATACATTGATACCATTTAGAAAAAGATAACTAGAGTTAAACACTAGTGTCACTTTGATTTACGACATCTTTGACATTTGTACCATTTTTTTCTAATGTAAAATTTTTCCTCATAAAATATGAGTTAACGCGTCCAAAAGGATATTACTTTCGCGGATTACAATCTCATATAACCCTTTCTGTTGGAGGGTCGAGAATCTTGTTCGGGGTGAATTTCGTTACATTTTAGTGTGTACTAAAACATATTTATGTGCGCGAAGAAAATAATATCGGCAGCCTTTCTAGAAATTAATTTTTACTTTTGAAATTTGTATTTTATGCTTTTATGTGTAATTTTAAATCTATAGTATCATAAAGTTGCAGAGTTTACTACGGTTATAGGTTCGAGTCCCGCCCGTTGACGAAATGTCGGTGTTATGATTTTTAGCTTCATCATGTATATATACCACATATAGCAGGGTAGGCAGAAGGAACCTAGTTCTCGATACATTACGTGCTGAGAAAACTGATGTATTATTAGTCTTTTAAAAATACTTCGTATATACATACCTATACGTAGGTCTAGTAACCGCTGAGTTCTTGATATTTTAGAAGATGTAAGAGGATAAGCAAAGGATATTCAGTGTAAAATTAAAATTATAAGTAACAAAAAAGAATCAAAACACCTGCTTCCAAGTAGCCTATTAAAGTCCAGCTATAGAAAGGTGTTCTGTAGATAATGCGATATAAAATAACCGACGATTGTATGGAGGTAAGACGCACCTTATATGGCCCGTACCGCCTTCCTTACTTAGTCACTACCAAATGAGAAAGAACGAGTCTAGTGACAAGTTTCGAAACGTTTTATATGTATGTATGTATGTTTGTTTTTATTATCATGCCTTAAGTTTAACTAGAAAGTATTTTGCTTGTGGTATGTTGATACTTGAGACCACTCTGTGCACTCTGTGGGTTCGATTCCAAGTAGAGAAAATTAATGATTTAATATTTTATCTCTTTCCGTCTCAATGAGAATGGAGTGTCTTAATATTAGGCTCCCTAATTCCTTCTGCCAGCGCTATTATATGCGGGATACAGCGTGAAGCTAAAAAAAGTAGAAAGGGTTTTGCTTGTGAAATGTTAATACTTACCTATTTCAGATGGTATTTTAAAATTTGTTTTATCTTTCTTATGCAGTATGCTGTTTGTTTATACTTAACATATATAACCACATATAACCTAAAGGAAATAAATATTTTCAAAATACGTTCGATCAGATCGTCCGAACTATCAATGATACGGTTGTGGCTTCAATTTTTACTCTAAGAAATTATTTCAATTACTCGCTCTGGTAACAAGACAAAACGCTATGTTGAGTTCCGCTACTCAATATGTAATGTCTCGAAAATTTGCGATGTCTTAGCAGTGATCCTGCATAAGCATATACAGCGTGAAGGCAAAAAACGACTGTCACTTGTATGAACTAAACCGGATAACCTTGTAAAGCTTCTCTATCCTACGCCTACGTGCATAACGCGTATATAAAATAAATAATAATTGTAAAATATTCCCAGAATGAGTGATTACATTTTTAACCATTAGGCACGTACCTGCTAAGTGGCGGGTCATTTATCTCCGTCGCTGATAACAGGGGGTTAAGTGAAACGTTCCAATTTTACATATATAGTGTGTGTCGGGATTGAATCGAAAGTAATTTTGTAGATAAAATTGAAAGATGTAGGAATTTTGCGGAGCTAGTGCTATTAAATTTTGGGATAGGCGATAGGGAATAGAAGGGATAATTTATTAAAATGTATATAAGATATTTACATTTTTTCAGCTTTAACTAAATCCCGCGTATAGCAGGGCCTACCCTGCTGTGGAAGTGCTAATAATAGTGTTAAAACTCGCTGTTCCCAAGCTCTGTTTTGGTTTTTGAGACATTACGTGTTGTGTGACGGTTCTCAACTCTGTGTTTGTCGTCTTACCAGAGCAAAGAAATAAAAATAATTCATTCCCCGAGAAATTGAACCTACAACCATCGTGTTTACAGTTAGACAGCCACTATTGTGATAAATAATTAATCATTTTTGTATTAATATATTACATCATTAACTTCAATTCCAAGGGGATTTGTGGTTCAAAATTTAATCTTTTTAACCTTAAATGTAATTCCGCCATTAGTGACTCCCGATCTCCCCTCATGGTTTAAATAGAAATCTTATTTGATAATAATATTAAAATATAAATCTTGCTTAAGATTTACAAGGAAGGAAGAAAGAATGTGATAAAAAGAGCTTTTACTTGTCAACCTGGAAGGAAATGTTTAAATTGGATTTTTATATACATAACTAGGTAAGTATGTATATTTTTTTTAGCTTCAAGGTGTATCCTGTACATAACATGGTAAGCAAATGGAACCTAGGAACCCAGTGTAAAACACCGTTTCTTCCCACTTTCCCACATTCTTCGAATTCTATATGCATTGTGTATTGAGTTGCGGCACTCAACGCCACACTTTGCTTGGAATGAAAATTTTAAATATTAAACCGTTGAAAATATTCATTTCTTCGAACTATTAACGAGACAAAACGCAGTGTTAAGTTTGACACGCAATTTGTAATACAGTAAGTACCTTGAAACTAGGTTCCCTAGTTTCCCTCTAATTAGGAACCCTCTCAGCATGAAGCTGCACTCTAGACATTTTACACTATTTAACATACTACAAACAAACAAACTAAAACCCTATAAAAACACTATTAAACTTAAAAAAAATCAAGAATTTCCATAATAAAGAAGCGCAAAGTTGCTTTTTCGCAAACACTGTCGCTCACAAATTAGATATTTGCCGCATAATGGGAACTTATTAACGCGGCGAGGGGAGCTCGATTTTGCCTACACTACTGCCTTTAGCTTTAGAGGTAAGATTATTTTCACGCTAGCTTCCTTAATAGTTCTATTTTAGTTCAATTCACTTTAAAAGTAGTGATTTCTAAGAATTTGGGAGAGTACTGTCATTTGTACTTCTTAGAGTCACTGAATAGACACTGGCGTCAGATTATTTTATGAAATTTTGGATTTTAGCGTGAAACTAAAAAAAATGAATAATATTATTTTATCACATATCCTTTTATACGGGATTTTAGATGGAGCCTAGTAGGTGAACCCGTTCTCCACTTCCAAAAAGCACTTCCCACTCTTAATTGGGCACGTTGCGTTGGTCTTAAGCAACAATTCAGATTTAATCAAACGAAATACGCTCATTCACAATATTAAAATATGAATTCACGAGGGTCGGGCTCCATCGGGCCACGATCACGCGTGTCTTTCCAATCCGCTTTAACTATAGATATAAATTTATCCCTTCATTTCCATAGAAAAAACACTCTTTTTCCTTTGGATTTTAAGTCTAAAATCGCAAAAATCCTCGTGTAATCCTAATAACGTTATAGGAACGTCTTGAGATACCTTTGAACGTATAATTATGGTGAAATTTTGGTAAAATTAATACTGAGATAAGCTGAGACCGTCGGATTTTGCATAGACGTTTTCAATGGTTACGGCGTCTTTCGATTCGTCTTAACTTTATCGATTTTTGGGTGCCTTTTTATGTATTTTTATAGCACAAGGTAGTATATATTTTTAGCTTCACTTTTAACTTTATCCTTAGCGGGTTCGATTCCTATTCGGGGAATTAATTATATTCATGTATTTTCTCTGTTGACAAGACTAAAGGCGACGACAATTGCATATTATATACAAACAATACAAACTATATCTATACAGCTTTCCATCCTAAATACTTACAAATACACAGTACGAGTAACTCCGTAGGGCTATTCCGTTAAAAATGCACGTTTTCCCCGCGGCGGCGCTTTTGACATGGTAATGTCGGCCCGCGGAATGCGCTCCAAAGCCCGCGATTTGTTAGAGCTGGGATGTATCGACAATGTTACTATTTATATTAGGTGTCGTAAGTCTGTATTCCATTTTTTATAGGTTCACAGGTAGGTAGGCTAAAAAAACTTAAGACACGTTTTTCTACACCAATTGCTATAGAATATGTTCGGAGCTATAAACGTACGAGTAAAGCTAAAGTTTACTAGTACACTTTGAAGAGTTATTCTACTCAAGTCCAAATCAGCTCCATAATACCATATTTTTGTATTGTCATTTAAGCTACGTATAACTGTTAAGTTTCGTGATGATACAATTATTATATTTAAGAAAAAATCTTTTTCTTACATTTTATAACATATTTAAATAGTTCAAATGGACCCAATAGAAGCGTTTTAAAAATAAACATTTGCAAAACTATAGATAAATAACACTTGGCTACATCACTATACAGTCGATTGATATGCACATTCAATTGTACGTGGGATCTCTCAATCGACACATTCAGGATAATATAAATACATACATTGATGCTCTAGAACTGTTAGCGATTGCTTTTACTATTACAGTCCTACTGTAGTTTAATTGAGAATTATGTAATTCTTCTATTAATTTTGTTTTAGGTTCGATTCTCACTCGGGGAATGGATTATTTTAATTTCCTAGCTATGGAAAGAAACCAGATGAGGTAAGTCTAAATGTTTAAACAGTAGGTTCCTTCTGCCTATCCTGCTATATACGGCATATAGCATGAAGCTAAAAAATTACACCAATATAGCTAAGTGAATACAAACGAAAAGGCCATTTTAAAAAGATAAAATCGCTATTATACATAATAATAAATATATCTAATACAAAACCGTACCTTTTACAATTTTGTGATTCAGCATTTCAGTTTAAACGCTTTCAGAAGGTTAATGACACCGCTGACGCAGTACTGTTTGCGTTTGGTGGTAGGGAGTTCATTTTTAAATGTCTCTATACTAATACTGGTATAGCTCGATCAATCAATTCATCTATTGAGGGGCTCGTTTTAATCAAAAGTGTGACTCGCGTTTTCCTTTGGAGATATTCTGTCAAATAAATGTAATGTAATGATTTTAGAGGGAAGAGATATTGGGAAATTTTAAATAAAATGTTGCTTATATAAATATTGGAAGGCTCATGTGGAGGGTGGGAGGTCTATTAAAACAGTCATTGCTAAATAATTTTGACGATTCACGATGAATGTTATAGCAGTAGTGGATATGACAGGTGGTGTGACAGCGTCTGACTGTAATCACGACGGTTGTGAGTTTGATTCCATCTCGAGGGAATATCATTTCTGCTACTCAAGAGAATCTCTTGAATTTGAAAAAAAAGAGAACGGAGTATCCTTACACTAGGTTCATTGTTCTACACTGCTTTATTAGGGATAAGACGTAATCCTGAAGAAATCCTTACAGAATTTGAATATCCGCTGTTCGTTGCACGACATGTTATCTAATGAAATTGTAGCAAAAAACAAGATTTTAGTTCAAATTCGAGACCTAGAAAAGCTAAAACTATAATGGCACTTTCATAGCTTCGTCAGGGTTGTTGCCGCCATTAGCTCAGTGTTTATTACTGGATAAATGGGTCTAGCCTAGCCTCAACTATGCTGAATGTTACGTGACTAGGCGATCTGAACATTTCTACAGGTACAGCTGGTCTATATACTCGTACCTACATATATAACGTCAGATTCATTATATAAATTTGACTAGCTTTGGTAAAAGTAGAATTATATTTTTACTCAATTTTTACATATTGTGAAGAGGAAGAGAATTAGAGCTGCGAGGAGAGATTAGCTGAGCAGGCAGAGAATTTCTAGTGTAAATACACTCTATCAATTTTTAAGATATTATGTGGCGTATATAACTTCAAAAGTTGCTTTGTTACCAAAGCGACGAAATGAAAATAATTCTTTCCCCTAGTGGGAATTGAACTCACAACTGTTTCCAGTTAGACGCTGTTTATATTTTTGCATTTCAATTAAAAATTATCAGTTAAAAATGATGTACAACATCACCAATTATAAGTGCAAGAACTAAATGAAATCTGACCGCAATGTTACAGTATCCCCTTCTAAGTTAGTGCCAGGCGCGCGGCGGTACGCCCTCACCCTAACTACTTAACTAAAGCGCTTTACAGTTTTTCTATCCAATCCCAATAACGATTATGAAAAAGTTAATTTTGGGTTATTGACGCCATCACAGTTGAATTCAGAAATTACTGATAAGACACGCGATGCTTGTAGGTTCGATTTATACTTACTTCGGAAAATATTACATATTTTTCTAAACATTTTTTCTTTTTTCTCGGGTCTAAACTTAGTAAAAACTAAAGTCTGTAAATCTAAATCTGTACTGTATTGATAAGTTAAAAAAGCAAATAATAAACCAAAACAGGATTAAATTATTAATAGATAAATTCATACAAATTATTAATGTAAAATTAATATTTATTAAACCAAAGGGCTATTGCAAAAAGTGGAACAGCTATCCCGGTTTTACCCTACAGGTTAAGTGTTCCAAGATGGCGCCAATAACTTCTGATATTATATAGAAGTACATAATATTTATGATAAGACTTCACCAAATACAAATATTACTATTAATTATTTCTAGAAAAATTATTATCCAAACAATTATAAGTAGAATAAAGTCACAATTGTAATAAATTCGTGCCAGGTTGATAAGATAAGAGGTTTCTTTCGGTAAAGCTTCGAAAAATACGCAACATTCTCAGGAAAGCCAGAAATTCTTGAGTTCTTGGTAAATTAGAAATAAATTCATTTCATATTTTATTAACTTCAGAGGTGTTCACTACATTTTCATGCCTAAGGCTGTCTTTTTTTAAGTGAGATTATTTAAAAAATAAAGTTTCATTTTTCTTGTATTCGGTTTCATTGGACTTTTATCTATTTATGTTGATTGACAGATTAATAAAAATATTAAAAGTGTTCGTTCAGTTTCCAATGTATAAAATGTTGACTTATTTTCTATATTTTATAAAGAGGCTCAAAGTAAAACAAAAAAATATGTTTATGAATACATCAGATATAAATATATACAGGAAATAAGGATAAGAAAGTGGCACGTTGTATCCCGCAAATAGCGGTATCCATATAGCTTAATACTTATATACTGCTCACAATTTTTGAGACATTGTATGTTTGCTTAATGGAGTCTAACGCCGCGCTTTATTTTGTTGACGCCATGACGGCTACAATACACCTATAATATAAATATATTAAAAGAATAAACATTAATAATATTTTATCAGTACATATTAGTACATACATCAGTACATATTAATAAAGTTATTTTATAGTTTTAAAAACGTTTTCATAATTGCTACTAAAGGAACATTAACCTCAAAACTATTTTGCTTACAAATGGAGCCCGCGATAGTTTACTTATAAATGAGTTGCACAGAAAAAAATTCTAGAAGTGGGAGAAACATTCGTAAAAATATTGGAATTAGTAGAAATGTTTTATTCGGTATCGTTTACACAGAGTACGTAGACGGAACTTGGGAATGTTACATACTTCAGAAGGGGAACGGTGTGTCTTAACGTGCGTTAAGACATACCGTTCCCATTAAGACACTACCGTTCCTCACTTTCCGTCGAATTATGGAAGCATTGCGTGTTGAGTGTTGGAACTCAACGTCGCGCTTTGCCTCTTTACCAAAGCCAGGAAATGAAAATATATACATTTAAATAAATATTTAATGTCCTGGAGTGGAAATCGAAACCACAACCTGTCGTGTTTACAGTCACACTTTGTGCTCCTGCGCCACACCTGGCCCTTAGTGTAAATATATATACGGCACAAGCATTTAGTATCCATTACTCTACACAGCCTTTACTTAAAAAAAATGTATTATTATCACGCTGAAAGGTGTTTTAGTAGCTGACTTGCAATATCAATATATTATTATGTTAGTGCTATGCGTGAGATTGTACACGTGTCTTAACGGAACCCCTTTATTTGTACTACGCTTCTGAAAAATGCGGTCTTCAGTGGAAAACACTTTGTGGGTATATATACGTACGTTTGTGTGTATGTATGTGTACACATAGTAATTGTGAGGTTATTGTAGGTTCGAATTCAGCTTGTGGAAATATTTATTTTTAACATTTGTATGTAGTCTTGTAGCAAGACACAAAATGAAAATATTAAATAAATCATTTTTTCGAACCCACAATCTGCGCTACGGCGAGTTTCTACACTAATACATAACTAATATAAGCTTACTTGCTACCATTAAGGAAAAGCAAATACATTAATATAATTTGACAAAATGACAGATATTTAAGTAATTTATAAAAAAATATATAATAAAGAATTGAAATTGTTATACAAAAGATTTTACGTAGACGAGCAATTTAGGCAGAACGTGACGATATCATTCCGTGGAAAAAATTACAGTGCGAGGGTGAAATTTGTATTTTTTTATAGCTAACGAAATCAGGGGATGAAAGAAATCTAATATAGAATTTGTGAGATAACTTTGCAATAATAACATAATGAATATGGATCTTTAAGTTAAGAAAACTAAGCTGTTTATTTTGCTTATTCGCAAACCTAACCTAACCTAGTGTCAAGACACTCCGTCCCCCATTTTCCGACAAACTTAGCAGACATTAAATGGCGAAATCGAACCCACTGCCTTGAGTTAAACATACTTTATCGAACGCACACTTCTTCCCATTATCATATTAAACGATGAATATTCATACTACTACTACTACTACTACTACTACAGTATTAAATTATAAATAGAAGACTACTTTAGTTGTTTATACATAAACTAAATTAGCGGCGGCCCATATAAAAGCACTCTCAAGTTTCTAACCCCGTTTATATTGTTTCTTAGAAAACTTCACGCAAGTTTTTTGTTATATATTATGAAAATTTTATTTTCTAATACAAATTATGCGTTATAATGGCCGCATTGTGTATCTTTAGTTTACTTATATAGTGGAACTAGTGATTTATCACTTCTTTTTCGCACATTCAAAGACACGCTGCCTACCCCCCACATAGCGGGATAGGCAGGGAGAACCTGGAAACCTAGTGTTAAGAACAGTTGAGTTTCGAATCAGATTTGAATAAGCTAAGAATACATTCAAAGTAAAATATGTTACGACTCGAAGTTAAATATATTTTTATTTCGTTTCTAGAAACCAGCTAAAGTAAAAGTATCCGTAACAAAAAAAAATAGATTTTTTATAATTAAATTATTCAAGAATATAATGTTCAATCAATTTCAATATAGAGTACTAACAAAATAGTCCAATGTAGTTTCATTGGTATCGATTTGACGTTGCATTATTGATTGTAAACGAGTATCGAGTAGGTACCGAGTATCGAGTATCGTGAGTTAGTATTTACACGAGTTATTTCTGGATATTGCTTATAGAATTTTCAATTATTCGAGTGACATTATTCGATGAAATATTGTTTTCAACGTTGTAGGAACGAATTGGTAAGTTTGAAACTACCTACTTATATAGTATTTTTGTATTTTGTCATGCTACTAGTTTTTGCATGCTGCTTCGTCCTGGTTACCAAGTTGAAATAACTAGATAACAACGAAATGATAGCACATAGCAGGGTAGGTAGGGGGAACCTGGGAAATAAGACACTTCCGTTTATATTAAATTGAGTGGAGGCTTAGCATGAAGCGCGGAGGCTTAACGCCGCGCTTCGTTCTGTTAGCAAGACAAAGCACGGCGTTGATATCTGCCACAAAATACATAACGTCTCTAAAATTGGGCAGAAACTTAAGAACCGCCATTTTATACCAATAGGTTCCTGCTCCTGCTATACGGGGAATTGTGAACCGTTTTTTTTTATTATAATTATACACATAGTTACATATAAAATAACAAAACCAGCAGAATTGTATGTAATTTATTAATAGTAAGCTGCATAATTTGATAACTTCTATAAAAGTAAATATTTCTCTCAGGTTTTTGGTTTCATTCGACCGTAAACAATTAAAAGGTAAATATTAAACGTTAATGAATTTACGCTGTGAAATTACTGAGGAGTTGATTCAATTCAATTAGCACAATAAAGTTAATTTATTATAGTATATTTTATGTTTGTTATGAAATGTTATTTATTATGCTCGCATTATTCAAAATTATTGTAGATGGCCTGTAGAACTGAAAACGTGACAATTGCAGGTTCGATTTCCATTCGAGGTAAGAATTATTTTGATTCGCTTGCTCTGGGAAACAAGACAAAGCGCAGCGTTAAGTCATCGCTATCCAACACGCCAATGTCCTGAAAATTAGGCTAGTAGTTGGGAGCGGAGTGCCTTAACACTATGTAAACTCTGCCTATGCTGCTATACACGGGATATAAGCGGGAAATTGAAAAAAGTAATAAGAGAATACTACTTACTATATTATTGTTTTTCTATCAACATAAGAACCAACATAATAATGTACACATATTAATCTTTATAACGTCGGTGTTTCCACAAAGACGAGCTCTGAGCAACAAAAGTGACGGTTTCAATACAATTCTATTCTATTCCTTACAGATATTAGATTTCTGAATAATAGAGTGGAATAATGTGGCAAATTAAATCAAAGAGAGAGTATTAGTGACCATACTGTACACTATACAGTGTTTATTGTAATAGATAAATTTTATAATAAGATTAAAGCCGTAGTGGCGCAGTGGTTATCGATGATCCCCCGATCATCTCGTCTCGCTACTTTCAAATTTTTATACCTTTCTAAATATTTTACATTCTCAGACACTGCGTGTTGAGTGGCAGGGCTCAATTCCTTCTTTCCGATTTCGATATATCCTCATGATATGATAGACGATTCTTTAGTTACAATTTTCTAAATAGTATTTTTGCAGTTAGTAGATTCAACACAAAATATATCAAGCAATAGTTCTGGTTATTGGCTCCGTTTTAGGTCAGTCAGTAACAAACTAAGAAGGAAACAGGTCAAAAATCTGTTACCTCTGCTACCACGGGTCAGATTTGCAAGTTCAAAATAGATGCAACTGCTAGAATGATTTATACAGCGCGCTGGTAGCAAGACCATCCGTCTACATTACAAATTTACAATTGAATTTTGTATCTCACGTGTTCGCAAAGTTCCTCGTGGCCTGACCGCTCGCCTATTTTGGTTTTGCTACTTGAAATATATATATACTCCTATACACATACATTTGTGCAACCGTAATCGCGAATGGTTGTGGGTTCGATCCCCACTCGAGGAAATGAAATATTAAATGTATATTTTTCAGGTGTCGAGGCAAATGTCTCCATTATTCGGCGGAAAGTAGAGAATGGAAGCAGATTTTTGTCCCTGCGGCACGACTGACCTCCAATTCTATATTAAGTTACATAGCAAAATGTTAAACGTTAACCTCTTTCAGTACACACGAGCTCGATTTCAGTAAAATGAAGCTAATTGGCACAGTTTACACAATAACAGAAATACTAATATTATAATATTGTTATAATTTCATTTAATTAGATTTAATCACGTCATGATTAAAACTAGCATTAATTAACTTGAATGTATATATATTTTAGTCCAACAGGTTCGTTTACAGTTCATTTGTATGAATATTTTAATTATAGTGTCATATAAAGCTTAGAGTATACCTCGTATGAAATAGTTGATTAGCCTCATTTTCCTTTTCCCGCATAATAAATGTCACTTTCTGTCTAATTTTCGAGATATTGAACGGTGGAACTCAACGCCACTCTTAGTCTACTAAAGCTAAGAAATTATAATAATTTAAATATAGTCAATAGGTAACTGTTTTGATTTTGATTTACATTTCAAGGGTAACATACATAGCTGAGTTCCGCTCTTTACTTTCTATCCATTTTATAAATATTATGTATTCTGTTGAAGAAGTAATCGCCGCGCTTTATCTTACTAATTCATGAAAAAAATATTTTTATTTATGCATCCCCCAGGTGGGAAGCGCCCGCTTATACCAGAGTAGGCGTGAACCTAGTGTTAAGACACTTATTGGGCATCAAGAGCATTGCGAGTTGAGTGGCGGAACTCATCGCCGCGCTTTGCCTTGTTACCAGAGCAACATTGGGGAATCGAACCTACAACCGTCGGGTTTACAGATATACCTTTATGACTTTGATATTATAATCATTTCACTTCACACGGATTGAACCAAAACCAATCCCGGTAACATTCAAATACATTTCAACTGAGATATCACAAATATTTATAACAGTAAACACATTAAAAATTTAACCTAAAAAACTAATATTTTTGTTATTTCCGCCAAAAAATGAAAACATCGGTCCAATGCTCTTTACAAAGCAAACACCATCACGCGTGACTAACGTTCATGTTTACTTCTAAATTTTATTGCAATAAAAGGGGTATGAAATTAATTGAAGATTACTTTTATACGCGGCGTTGAGTTCCGCAGAATTTGCAACATTATGTTTTTAGATGAGAGATATTAAAAGAAGATTTTAAATGTAAAACATGTTAATATGCCATAAATTATTCTTATACAAGAGGCTTGCAGCAAGTCGAGGCAAGAGAGTAAATGCGACTAGCTGTTGGTTTGATTCTTACTCAAGGACATGAATGTGTGAAGTTATACAAAAAAAAATTATGTAAGTTGTATGAATATGAAATACCTAGTGTTTAGCACACGGTTTCACCCGTTTCTGTTTTTAGTGAAAACCGCATTAAAATCTAAGCGTTCATTAGATCTATTTAAAGCCTAGTTACCTACTAAATACCTCTTCAATCGTTTCAAAATAGTATGAATAAATAATACATATTAAATATTTAAAATATTATTTAAGTTTTAAAATGATATGAATAAATCATAAATATTAAATAAGACACTATTTAGTCATACAGTATTTAGAAGGTGTGAATGTAGCCTCTAGTGTCTTGGTTGATTCAATTCTGCGGTTTCAAATGAATTACGACGTCAAATGGCGGTTTGCGAATTAAGCGCAATAACTTTGTCATAGATTAATTACGCAGTACAGTTCTGTTAGTGATATCTAAATTATAAGTTATAATGTGTGACTGTACGAGTACACGCGACTGGTTGTGGGTTCGATCCCCACACGAAGAAATGAAAAATTAAATATGTTCATTTCTTCGAGAAAACAAAAACGAGACAAAGCCAGGTTCCCCCTATTTACCCTGTTATGTATGTGGTAAAAAAAGAATATAGCTAAAAATCCTATTGTTAATTCCTCTCTAAAAATATATACTAACCTACTAAAAAGAAAACAACAACATTATTAACGTTTCCGAGTGAGATTTGAATCTCTATACATAGAGCTACAACCAGATACTTAACAACTGCACTATGAGACCGCTATACAAAATACCATTTAAAATAATCCCAAAAACGTAAACATGTCCAATTTCACTAGAGAAATAGCAACTCACTCGGTCAGTTCTTTAAATTTCACCTGCGAACCACGTATTTAATTTAGAAATGTAGAAAATTTACGATCAGAATGCATCTACTGTGTGAAGGTACTATAGAGATACTACGGAGGTACTTGTTAGGCTCCGTAGCGGGAAGGTTCCGCTGGGAAATATAATGATTTAAGGTTGATATAAAAAGGTAAACGTCGGATCTTCAACTAAGATTAAATTTTGTATGCATGGCAATTCTTTTATAGAAAGTGCTTAAACGCGAATGGCGCCTTGGGTGTCTTCGCAATGCTAAATACATGATTTAATAAAAATTTTATTGCTTTTTTTGGGGAGTTATGTGAAAATTTATTAATAAATTTTCTTTTTTTTTTTGGCTTTATGCTGTATCTTGTATATAGTAAGGAACCTATTGTTAGGACACTCTGTTTCCCATGCACCGCTAAGTTCATATCTGTTTAATAGTAAAAATTGGATTTAAAGAGCAATTCAATTAAACTATTCAATTCATTATACTGTGTGTGACCTTAACGAGGCATTGTACTGCGTTGTATTCCGTCACTCAACATGCAATGCTTCTGGAATTCGGTGGAAAGTTGTAAACGGATTTTTTAAAATGAGAACGGAGTGTCCGAACAATAGTTCCCCAGGTTTCCTCTAAGTGCCTACCCTGCTATGTACGGGAAACAGCGTAAAGCTTAAAAAAATAGCTCGTATTGGGGCAGTGTACAGATAATACATACCTTTGTACCAACAAACACATATGTAGGGTAGATATACATATGTAGTCAGTATTGCAAACAAATCGTCAAAATGTTTGTCGCAGCGCAAACAAACTCTGTATATACGATATTTGTGTTTAATTCTGTACACATTAGTTGAATGAACGTGGGACGTTCTAACTCAATTTATCTAACGAATGCCATACATTACGCCGTGCAGGTCGCTACTCGCTGCCGGGGAAGTCCCTGCTCGCTGCTGTGTCAACAGAACAGACGCCATTCGTCGCCGAGACGCCGACTGGAGCGGACGTCTCGTATTTATATTATTAATAAATATGTTAATAACCCAGGTAAGTGGCGGCTACATTATTCATCAAGCAGGTAGCTCAGTTGACACAGCCAGCTATGGATCGCCATGCAAATTCAATCCGGAGATGCGGCCGGAATTATCATAATTGTAAGTGAGGTTTTTGTTTCTATACCTGCGGGGGAAGTTTAATCTGAAGTTCGCCCGACACTTTTAGTTTTATATAAAGCCGTCATCGCGTTGCCATTTGCAATTCAGATTGTAGGAAAAGGCGGAGATCCGTTCCGCAACAACTTTTGCTGTGGATTTGTTTGAAAAATACACAGGTTTCGTCTTTTTCGGTCGACGTAGCTTTTTAGAGTTATTCAAATTGAATAATCTTTTACGTAATGTGAACGCGGAAAGTTTGCTGCCCGTGAATTGATTAAGAGGAGCGTCGCGTCGCGCCGGGAACAACTTTTATGGAGGAAACCGAGCGCACGCTACGCATGTTTTTTAAATATGTGTATACATACATCCATATGTAAATTCTTTTTGAATTAATTTTCAGGTTGGGAGAATGTTTGGGAACATGCTGTAGTTTTAAAATGTTGTAAAAGGGAAACTAAGCGAGGTAGCTTTAATTACGTTTACGTATTGAAAAGAAAAACAAGAACATGTGTAACATTTTCTTTATGATTGTAATAATCATTTTAATATATTTTGAAATTTCATTTTCAAAAATATTTATTTAAAAACTAAAGTTAGTCAAAATTCACATATTTAAGTTATTGAAATGCGAACGTAATCCACTTTTAGTTCCCCAAAGCTTTATAAATACCGATCAAAACATTTTAAATTAAATTATATAAAACATCGAATAAATTGAAAACAGATTAAATAAACATATTATAGCTGTTAAGCAAATTACTGTATATCGCCATGTTTTGGAGGCACTAAGAGATTGAAAAAAGCCAACTTTCTTTATTTTTCTTTAGAAATTTTAATTTCATAAATTCCTTAACATATATGTCATTGAAATATAGTACTATTTTGTAAAATACGCTTACTCTCTTTCATTTCAAAAATTCTTCCTTCCAATTCAATATTTTTAAGATATTTTCTAAAATGTACTGCAAATTTAAGATTAAATATAAATAGGTTATCAGTATCACAGATAAACTATTTATATTTAACCCAAAAAGCAGCTTGACAAGCACTTTTTCCACAGATGAAATAAAAATAGGTTATCTGTATCGCAGCCGTCAAGTATATCGCCATATCAGTCTGACGTCCATGTGTTGGAGACATTTTGCAAACGATAAGAGGCCAGCTTATTAAGGTAGCATGCAAATTTCCACGATAGCGTCGGACTTGAAGAATATTGTAGCGCTGATTTACATTTCATTTTACATTTTCATTAAAAATTCTATTAAAAATAATTTAAGTTTTTTATTCTGTACGTTGCAGATTGCAGTTGTGAACGTGAAAATAGCAAAAGTCGTTAAATATTTAAATATAAATTATAATTTATTAAGATGTATATATTTTTTTTAAACAAACAATTGTACAGCTGAGACAATTACAAATGTTGAGTTGAGATAATTACATTTTAAATAATATGGTCTTTTTAGACGCCACTCACAGAGGCACCCGGCGTGCGACTATAACCAAGACAGGCTCTGAGTTCGATTCTCATTTTCACTTTTCGAAACATCTTTCGTTAAGTTCTTTATTATTAATAAAGATCGTGTCGATCATAAAGATTGATATATTTATGATCGACACGAGACAAGTTTATAATAAATCGATAACAGCTTATTTAAAATGCTTATAACACTTACATAACAACACGAACATCCAAAACCAGTCGGAAGGTAATAAGTTCGATTTAGAATCGCATAATTTGATGTTTTTCTTGCATTTTTACGATAAGATTACACGTCAAACGTTTACCAATATTATATTGTGAGCTTTATAGCGTCATCACCCTGTAAATACGTACAGGGTGTTAAAGTGGGCTCTTGAATCGTAAATGCCACCGAATTGCTTTGGATCTCGATCTGTTTTATGGAATTGTTGAGTTTATAGCTATATACGTATTATTTGATGTCTGTTTGTATGTAAAATATTTATGATGTTATAATTAGATTTGTAGGAAAAATAAAGGCGGTATTTGTTTGTTTATTTTTTTCGGAATTTTATTTCGATTTTTTAGTTTATAATATTCTTGAAATGAAAATTTTCCCAACTAAAATATTTAAAAAAAACGAAATAATAGATTTTGTTTATTATGACATACAAAATTTCCACGATAGATAAGTTATGACTTTATACTAATAGTATAACATATGTAAATTACATTATTTAAAGTCATTATTAAGAAAAAATCGAAAAGAAATCCCAGTATAGCGAAGACGTTTCAAAAAATCCACGCTCGCACGCCTGCCAATCAAAGGTTGGGGTCGGTTATTTCCGTTCGGTTACGGCGCCCGCGATTTTTTCCCCCTGACATGGACAAACTTGGCACATTCATCACTGTACAGACCTACTGGGGCATAGATTTGCCATTGAAAAGTATTGTAGTGAATACTACATTTGTTATATCTATATAATGAGAATCATTGCTTTGGATAGATTTCGTAGGCATATAATATTTTATATGTTATATATATATGTATATTGCTAACGTATTTTTTATTAGAGAAATTAGTATGGCTTAGCCATTATCTGCAATAAGGCTTTGTTTATGCAGTATTATTGTATGTAATGGTTTTAGATAATGAGAAAATGTAAAAATAATTAGTTATTTATCATTTGTTTAGAAATTGTGTAAAGATAATAACTAATAAGTATTACAAAATATTGGCTTGAATGTTAATTATTGGCTTGAATTTGAATTTTAATCTCAGAAACTACTGGGTCAAATTGAAAAATTATTCTTGTTGTGAATAGTCTACTTATCGAGGAAGGTTATTTTGCATCACGTTATCAATAGCGATGTAATCAATTATTTATTGTATTAATATTAAAGTAAGTAAATAATATATTTGTAGTTTTTTTTATATATTGCCGTTTCTAAGATCCGTTTATAACTCTGCACCACAACGGAAGTTTTAGCAAATGAGAGGCGTAAAGTCGAAGAGGCGCTGAAATATTAGAAAGTGGCGCTTGCATAAGGAAAGCTATTCATTTTGTTTCAGTTTTTACACGTAATGGATTGGAGGTTTTGTTGTAACAGTGTTATACGTGAAACAATAATATAATATATTCATTTATACATCAAGCTACGTGTATATGTGTGTACTTAATGACGTAAGATGGTTTAGTTAATATTTTATTTTAAATATTTATAAAATATTAAACATTTCGTTGTCTAAAGTAGGAACCGAACCCTCGAACTGTTTACAGTCGCACGCTTGTACCCCGCGCTACTAAGGTCTTGTATAAAGTTCTTACTTAAGATATTATTGATTTTAAAGTTTTAATTCATAAACTGACTTTAAGTTTATTATTATTCCAAGCGCTCTAATTCTTATATGAAGAGAGAAATTACACAAAATAATTCACACCTAAACAAAAATAAAATACCTTAAATCAAAACACAAATCGAAGGTTTGTCAAAAACCAATTACCCCTCGAAACTTGTGTTTAAACTCGTCAGAAGGTAAACCGGCTAAATTCAAAAGAATTGAGAACATTGAAAATCCCTAACAAGTTGTTTGGGAATGTTTTTGCATAAGCAAAGTTTTAATTGGCGGATTAATACGCAGACCGATAATAAAGCCTTAAGATAAAAACATACGAATGGATTTAATGTTTATGAACACTTGTTGTTTTTTAATACGTTTCCATTTTCATATTATTATTATTTATTGTATTTTTTTCAGCTTCACTCTGTATCCCGCATAAAGCAGGGTAGGCAGAGGAAATCTAGTGCTTAAGACACTCCGTTGCCCACTTTCCGCCGAATTTTTGAGGCTTTGCGTGCTGAGGGGCGGAACTTAATGCCGCGTTTTGCTCTGTTACTAGAGCGAAGAAATGAAAATATTAATAAATTTTCTTGTCGTTCTTACAGTCACACGCTTGTGCCTCTACGTCACGACCTCAGACCACAAATCTAATCTTTTTCAAGACTTTTCTTCAAATATGTACTGATAACTAGAAACTTACACACGATACACAGACAGCAATACCTACATACATACATACAAATCTATACTTGAGAAACTTCCAACGAAAACCGTTTAACAAAATTACTCTCGTTTTGTGCAAATATTAAAGGACTGATTGAGTTGAAAATTCGCTAAATTACCTTTCCGCGGTGACGACCTCTAATTAGTTCGTACCGGGGCCGGGGTCCCGCTTTATGCGACAATATCAATCTATAAACAAAGTGCTCCAACACTTTGTTTGAGATTCGCGAAACGTATTTGAACGATTCGCGAATTTGGCTTAATTATATTAAATGGTAGTTCTGTCATTCATTTATGTAATATCATCTATATCTATATCTATCCATACCTATATTATAAATTCGAAAGTAACTCTGTCTGTCTGTCTGTCTGTCTGTCTGTCTGTCTTTTACGCAATCAGGGCCAAACCGCTAATTTAATTGTGATAAAATACTCATATAGAGATACTTGAGGCTCTCGGGATGAACATAGGATACTTTTTTTTCTTATATTTGTTATATTTTCGATACATATCAATATATTAAAATACTTATTAATTTGACATGCAATTTATTCCGCCATGTTTATAACAACCGCCGTTGCTAAGCAACGATTTGCAAAGTTTGTTGTTAGAAAACGTCACCCAAAATGAGCTTGCTTAACGCATCTCTCTATTGAAAACTGAAAATAATTTCATAAATATATTTAATAAATATTCGTATAGTTCAAGCGGGCGTAGCCGCGTTCGGGTCCACTAGTATATATATATATATATATATATATATATATATATAGGTATATAAGAAAATTGTAACTGTCGTAACGCTGTCTGTGCATCGAATATGTATGAGAAAAATGAGAATAGGTATTACAACATATATTGCCTGGCAATTGAATTGAACTCTGAACTTTTCGTGTCTAAAGTCGAACGTTCGTGCCACTGCCCCACGACGGGCCTCAGCCGCACCTATTAATGCGATGTAATAGACTACCCAACACAAAAATTTACCTCAACTTGAATGAATAGTTACTAAAAATAAAATATTCAAAAATTCGTTTAAAGAAATGACTTCAATAACTAAAAACCAAAAAAAAACTTAATGAAGATTTAATTTAGAACACTGCTTATGCAAACCTAGGGAATCATACTATATTATAAGAAATCGTGTACGCAGCGCACGGACGGAAGCTGTCAAGTTCTCCCGTTTCCTCAACATTTTTTTTAGGAGATCAGTAATATAGTCCATAGACTTCCTCGATAAATGCGCTGTCGAAACACAAAAAAAATAATAGTTCCAGGGAAAGGGAAATATTTAAAAACGTATATTATTTTAAAGTAGCGGGACTTGAACCTGTTCTTCTCTGAAATTATGTATTTATTTGTTCTTGTATTTCTAGGTCACATGTATAAAAACGTACGGGTGAATTGGCTGTAGCGCTTCGCCTCTTGTAGGAGGCGTGAGTTCTAGCTATGTTTTTTTTAATCACGCCGAATCCCGCACACAGCAAAGAGAGCAGAGGGAACCTATTATTAAAATTCCGTTCCCGTTAAAAACATTTCCGTTCCTCATTATCTAGCTTCTTTCAAATACATTTTACATATTTTTTTTTCTATTAATATGTATTTAATTTTGCTATTATACTCAAAAATTATATATTTACTTAGTTATCACTCTGCAGTTTTCTTTAAATTCTCTTTTATAGACATTTACTCTGTTGTTTGGCAATTTTGATTTGTACGCACAACCATCTTGTTGCTAATAAAATTATCGTAAATACATACTCTTTCTTCTGAGTATGTATTTACGATAATTTATATATTTTTTTAACATTTTTCTTATATTTTTCTAACAAATCACCATTTGTTTGACAATTCATTAAATTTTATGACTATAGAAGGTGAACTTGAGAAAAATTTTATCGTTTCTTTCACCTTTATTAGCTAGACAGACGTTATATTAGATCAATATTGTTGTAAAACTTATGCCTTTTTTTATAATCACGATCTTTTTAGTAAGTTACCCGAGCTTCGCCACTCAACACGTAATGCCTCCAGTATTCGGAGGAAAGATGGGAACGGAACTTAACACTAGGTTCCCAGGTCCCTATTACGTATCTGCGGGTTACATAGTGAAGATAAATAATCATATAAGTGTGTAGTAGTAACGGATCCGGTGTTTTTCTCAGCGTTTGAGACGTCTGTTAGTGCAAGACGCAACCATCCCTCGTCTGTTTACATTCGATCACCCCGCATGTAAATTTTAAACGTGAAGACTAAAACTTTATTTTTGTTAAAACGTTTAGAGAACGTTTCGAAATTCATTTATAATTTATTATGTGGTTTAGTTAAATTGTAAAAAGGTGTATCTATTTATGTATAACTCGAATTATTTTGTAACTAAAGCGAAAAAAAAATTAAATTAATTCCTCCGAATCCAAATTTGAAGCCACAACCATCGCATGTTAATAATACGCAGCGCATGTGTAAATATTTTAACGTAGTATTTATAAGTATACAATAATGATCGCCTAGAGGCACATAGCAGGGTAGATAAAGGGAACCTGTGAACCTAGTTTTAAGACACTCTGTTATCGCCAAGTCACGTCCGTTCCCCACTTACAGTCAAATTCTGGAAGTGTTGTGTGACAGAATTAGGTCGTAGAATTCTCCTTAGTCCCGTTACCAGAGTAAGGAAATAAAAAGATAATGATTATATATTATTAACATTACTTACAAAGTCGATCACGACAAAAAACATAACAACCTAATATTAAGATCGATGCACAACCAATGATTACTAATTGACTTTAAATTAAGCAATAAATTAATACACAAAAAAGAATCGATATTACATCGATATTAAACAAAAAAATAACAACGGGGGCCATACATCGTCGTGCCAATGAGGCGTACCGGTTAATGTTTCGAAAGACCGTTAATTTCGTTAATTGGAGTATTCATATTATAAATTTGGAAGATTAAGCGTTGTGAGCCGACCGACGACGCATAAAGAATGGTAACAACGGAATATGCACCTTGTATATACAGTACATACACGTTCATATTGCAATTTGTAATATATCTCTCAATTGGTAAGGAAATTTAGACTTTATTGCTTAGTTATCATGGTCTTTTGAGGTTTTGGATTGATTAAAATTAATAAATCTTGTATGTTTGTCTTTTTGTTTTATCAATTCTCCTTGTGAATGGTAAACGAAAGTTATTTAGGATTGTTTTAGATACTGTATGAAATTATTTTAGGGAACCTGATGTGTCTTATTGGTTACGGTACCAATAAAGATAACTTTAAATATTTTCGTTTCTATCGAAATTGTATATAAAAGAGTTTTGTAAGATAAATATCCATCCGTACGATGGACGGATGTTTCTAATTGGTAGAGGAGGTTCAATTTCTACTCGGGTGAATGAATGATTTTCATTTCCTTGCGATGGTAATAAGACAAGGCGCGGCGTTAAGTTCCGCTACTCAACACGTAACGACTCTAAAATTGGACAGAAAGGTAAGAGCGCAATGTCTCAACAGTAGGTTTCCTTTAAATACGTAGTCGTGGTACATGAAAAATACAAAAATAAATTGAGATATTATTTAAATAAGTTACAAATTTCCTTTTATCACATTTACAACACTACCATGATGAAATGCAATAACAAATAAATTTCACAATTTATATTTGCAACACAACGTTAGGGGTGCTTTAGATCGTTCGGAGACGAAATTCCGATACAGTGTCGAAATAAATATTCCCTGTTGACGTTAGAGAAATAATATTTGCCACCCAATATTCACACATGCACCAAAAAGAAACAAGACTGGGTCAGAAAAAATAAAAAAAATGCGCCATCAAAATAACACTAGCAATATATTCGCGTATACGAGGGGAGGTTCGGCCAAAAAGGATAAACACGTTAAAGGGTGCTGTTGACTGTTCGCTATCCACAAAGAAAACACTTATGATTGTACGTGACGGGGGAGGGCGGGGTTAGGAGTCAATCGGAATTTTTGCAAACACTCATATGCAAGACGGAACGCTAAACAAATGTGGACTTTATGTAAAATTGTATGTCCTTGTAATATTGTTATGCGAGAACAAACGAAGGGATGATAGAAGATTATTTTTTTCATTTCTTATCTAGATTGTCTGAGACGAAATGAGATCCACAATAAAACGATGTCTCTTCAGGCTAATGAAAAAATAATAACACAATACGGAATTAAAGTCACAGATATATTATATATACAGACAGATATTCCTAATACACGCCATGACATGAGCAACACTAGAGTACTATCCACATACTAATTGCCTTTTATTCTCGTCCCCTTTTAATAAACAAAAGTAATACAATTGTATCCCCAGCATGAAACACGGTTACGGCGCCATAAAGTCAAACGTGGCTTAGACGTAGAGATGAAAATATTAAACATTTCGTGAAGGAAGACATCGACTAATTCTGTAATAGAATTGCAGCTTGTTAGCGCAACGCGCTCCGAATACATGCTCGTACGTGGTTGTCGATGGACTTGGTGGTGCTACTGTAGGCGATTTGTTGAGCTCAGCGTGAAGCGTTTTGTTTTTTTCTAAATATATTTGAGCGACGTGTTACTTTTGATATTGGATTATCTTCATTTCAACTTTATATTCAAAATATGCACTTTCTGCGTGTTATTAAGACTGGAAAGGCGGTATAAACAATTTATGTCGAAAACCTCTAAGTAACAAGAAGTAATCATTTAGTTTTATTATCCTTCTAATTTCTCCATGTTGTTTAGCAAGTTTAAAATACAAATATTTTGTTTTATATATAAAAAGTTTAATAAAAGTGTTATCTAAGTCCACAGCTCGCAATGAGGCTGTACATTCATCATCGCGCACGTTCTTCGCCGGAGGCGCCGTGGATTAAGCGGATTGCAGGCGTAGATACATGATGTTTTTGCTTGTCGACAATTACAACTATTAACACATATTATATGTAATAGCTTTAGTAAAAAAGGTAAAATATTACAAAAACTATGGTAAAATTATTAAACCCATATATAGTATATTTTCGTTTCTTGTTCATATTTGTTTAATTTTTTATTTTAAAATATTTAGCCAAAATAATATTTTGTTATAAACTTTCCTATAAATAAAATAATTATAAACAAAACACAATAACCAGGATCTTAACAACTGTAAAGTCCAATACAAAATATACCAACATTTAAATATTGCTTAGCAGAAACGATAATTCCTTGTAATATGATTTGTTCCTTAGTAAATTCCGGTCCCACTTTGATCTTATAATTTAAGCTCGTTTAGTACTATTCGTCTCAAGTAATCCAATTTGCGTTAAACACTTTTGAAAAACTTTCAAGCAGAACTCCTTAACGGTGCTTTAAATGCTACTTCGATTCCGGAGCTTTTCCATATTTTAATAAAATCTACGTTTCTTTGGCCGTTCCAAACGATGTTGCTTAGGTTGTTGGGACTATTGATTGTACTCCCTCTTGCCTTACTTTTGCTGTATACACTCGTAACTTTTACTGCTTTTGTGAACTGTAACATTAGAATAATTTGAGTGTTTGTATTAAAATTTCTATTTGAGTCGTTTTATATTCTGTAAATACTTGGTAATATGGTATTTATTTATAATGCAACGGGCAGTTCGCAATATTGAATGTAATGAAAATCATTAGTGTATGTTTATTTTAGTGTAATATACATTTGTTGATATTTTACTGAATTTACAGAACCTATTTTTATTACGAAACAGCATTTAATATCCAGATACTTTGTTCTCCACTTTTCCAAATAGGAGACTGTGAGTTGAGTGGTGGAACTCAACGTCGCTCTATGTTTTACCAAAAATGAACAAATGAAAATAAATCATTCCCCCAAATTTGAATCCATAATTGTAGCTTTTACACTCAACCAAACGCTGTGCTACGACGGTTTAACTATTTAATAACAAAATACATTAAAAATTATAAGTGATGTATATTATTGAAATTGTTTAATATAATAAGCACAGCAGCATTTGAACCTGCGCTTCTTGTAAAGAAAAATAATTACAACGTGAAAATAACACGTTATAAAATAAATCAAGTTGTAGCACCAACCATTACTTAGTTAAAAATAGAAAAATATAGTTATTTTAAACGTGCGCCATTTATTTTGAACGTAATTTTAATTTTTTAATGAGCCGAGAAAAACGATTAACGACGTGACTCAGTTACGTTGAATTAAGTTTATTTATTTATAAACGTGGACCTGGAGTGTACTTAAGCCATGCTATAAATCGTGGCCTACAACCATTTCGTTGAGTTTTGTTAGAGCTTGAATGTTTTTTATCATCGAACATTTTATCACTATAAGTCACGACACACACAAGGTCACTTTCTATATAATTATATTTTACAAGTAATTATTTTAGTTGTTGAGTAAATTTTGAAAGTAATAAATTATAAAGTGTATATTAGTTAAAACGCTGCTATCAGATTTATTATTTTTGTGTAAACATTATATTACTGTTGACTGAGAAATAAATTTGCCTGTAAATATGACAACGAAAGTGAAATTTGACCACTTTATAATATACATTTTCACGTTGTGTTTTATGTTTATTATTTTGATAACGCCATTATGTTAAATTATTATTAACTTAGATTTTTTTATAGCAAATATTATACCAAAAGTATTTTTCAAGACTGATTTGAACTCGTTAACACTGGAATTAAAATCTATAAAAATTTGGAGAACGAAGTGATTTTTCACTATTCTAAGTACATTATGATGTTGATATTTGATTTTAGATTTCCTTTACAATTTTTCATGCGAGCTTCGTTGATTTTTTCATTATTGTACAGAAATGGACAAAATATAGAACAAAGGCACTCGCTTTGAATTCCGTCACAAAATGAGTTGCAGTGATCATTATACATTCATAGACGACTGACTGTGAAAGATTCTTTCGGCTTTTGCATACTTTCTCGAGTAATTTTCAAAAGTGTTCACGCTTTAGGAAGCTACCGCAGCGTAATAATATAATGGTCGGTGTCTTAAAGCCTGCGGAAAGTCGCGTTTTACGGTATCAAGTATTTGAGATAGTTCTTTCACTTTATGTAAAAGATACTTTGGTGTTTCAATAACGTTTCGAATTTCTTGTGAGAAATACAAAAATACATCTTTTCGCTTTTAGTTTGAATTTTGAATGCAAACTGTTCTACGTTGTGTCAGCCATCTGTCGTTTAAATGATCTATTGTGATATTTTTACCACGAAAGCATAATTAAATTTACCAAAAACATGATGCAACCTGTTCAAAAAAATAGTTTATATAAAGAAAATAAAATGTGCGTTATATATAAGACTAGACTGAACAGAAATACCACCAAACCACTTTTAATTAAAAAAAAAGTAACGAGTCAAATAATTTTTTAGTAGTCCAATTTACGGCATATTTGTTTAAGAGCGTGACCCAAACGAATGCAATTTCAGCGCCTCCCCTTATTTACACGCGCAATAACTTAGAATTACGAAATGAAAGCTGAAGCCGCTAATAATAATACACGAAAACATTATCCCAAGTTCCCATTACCAAGCGTTTTACTCCTCACGGATAAATTACAACGTTATGAATAAATTTCACATAAAACTTGAAACTGCACCTTTGTGAGGTGAAAGAGACAAGCTTATACGAACTGTGGGCGGAGAGACAGGGTGGGGAGACCACGGCGAGTCGTAATCCGAAAATTTCATTAAGAAGTCTGGCGATTCGAACAGTTCCCTGATATCTAGAATATTCGGCCCTCCTTATTAAGACGCGGCGAAATTTCTTCCATTCCGTGGAAGATTTTAATATAGTCCCGCTTTAAGAGTGCAATTATGCGAGATATCGATGAAGTTTGCACCGTTTCCCGATTCCGATGAGTCGTTAGTACTTGATTAGTAAGTTCTTTTAGCGCAATTTTCAGTTCTATTTTCTTAGTGTTGAATATTTGAACGGAAAGTTTGTATAATGAATACGGCAACTGGGTTTTACTAACACTGGATAGGGGGTGTAAGATCTTTTATTGCATACCACAGTATTTGTTTTTATTACGTACATATGTACATATTACATATGTTTAGTTGAAAATCTTTAAATAAGAGTGGAATAACACTTTAAAATGTTAAAATTTTTTAAATAATATTTTCTGTTCAATATTAACAAAAAATACAAATAAAACTGTATAGGTACATTATATTGTTCCATATTCAACTTTTGATACAAAGCCAGCACTTTATTTTTAAAGTGAACGTTCAAAATATAAAAAGGCCTTGTAGAGGATTGATGATTTGCAAAAATACACGACACGCTCTAATTACTCCAAGTAGAAATCTTAATCAAAATTCACTACACTAAAAGCGCTTAATCACTCAATTCCTGTCAAAAAAAATATTACGTAATGTAACACACCTCCATTAATTACCCTCATAAAGTAAAAATTTTTTCGGTTAATCAAAAAACCTGTCGGGAGTTTCGAGGGTTCTTTTGTCCCCGACCTCCCCATCATTAGCAGCCGCAGAAATTGCACCCGACTTTACCAAAGTTGATTTCAGTCGAATTTAATTCAATTTACAATTAAAACGCTCTCTGTTCTGTTTATATTTTTTATTCCTAATTTGGCCAATGAGTTCTGATGGGACTCTGTACTGTGAGCAGAAAATTCATTACGCCCGAAAGATTTTTAATTCGCGAATGTAATTCTGTTTCCTCGCTCCTATTTTGTTTCAGGAAATTTCAAAAGGTTGATGTATTTATTAATTAATTATTAAATTAATATTGCTCGTACCTTTTTCCGTTCGCCAAATTATATTTGTCCCGTTTTCGAATAATTTAAGATGGTTATTGTAAATGAAGTGTTTCCCATTAATTACGTATTTCATTTTACAAAATCGGTTGACATGTATCTTTTTAATAATTGTATAATATATTGCAAATATTTTAAAAAAATACATTATATTATAATTTATGACTACTTTGAAAAAAAATTCAATATCAAAATGCGTACACACGGACACACTCGTATCCTGTTAACAGAATTATCATATCAAACGCAACCGAAGCGTTCACCGTGTAAAAAAAAGAAACAATTTGAAACCTTTCATCCTCTTATTAGAACGAAGGGGTAAGGTCGGACGATCATTTGTTTGTCTGTCGACCGATTTGCAACTTTCATACATAGCTAATACGTCATAGTCTAAAGCACTATGGAGCCTGTTGGACCTATAACAGGATTTCGCCTTTGCAAGCAAGGTTCACCCATTTAAATAAATCTAGATGTATGAGAGGTCGGGGCGCGGTCGCATCTGTTAATTTTAGTGCAATTTATCGAGTGTAAACTAATCTGGGTGGTTATTATACTATTAGGGGCTTACTTTGAAGTCGATGGAAAATTGTTTTATAGTTTTTTGGCGCAATTTCCTGGGGCGCCCGTCTCTTCGTTATTGAATTTGGTAATGTGTACTTATTTTTAATGTTAAGCCGTTAATAATAAATAAAATTTTGCTTAGATTTTATGAAATCAAGGAAATATTTTTTTTAATAAAAAAAAATTAAATATTTGATGAAGAATCTGCAAAATTGCACTTAAAAGTGTCTTTTTTTGAGAATCTCGAACAACAAAACACTAGTCGCGTTGTTCGTGTAAACTTTCAGGTGTTATTTGAAAAATCGCATTTTATTTCATTTATGTAGGAAATTCAATAAATACTTTCTTAGTCCTGCCCTATACCCCATAACCTACATGTCAAACTTCAAGTTCTTTAAGACGAGTAGTTCTCCGAGTAAACTTTATATATAAAGATTACCTCAATAAGTTATACTGAAGTCATTAAATCGTTGGTGTGAGCAATCGAGATGATTTTTCAAGCAAAACCGTGGGGCGTGCGCGCGACATAAACGTAACAATTAATTTCGCGAGCGTATTTCGTGTGGTGGTGGCCTAAGATGTAAGCAAATACCTATTGATATACTGTGCTTAGGTTTAAATGTTCCAATCATATCACTGTTCGTTAAATATTAGGTGTCATTGGACTTGGTTCTTGTTATAATATTTATTAAATACATAGATTACTTATTAATGAACACGTATAATCAATTTTTTTTAAATAATAATTATATATTATTGGTTTATTAGCTGCAGCAGCAGTAGCAGCATAGAAATTTCTGAGAAATAGAAATAAATTGAAAATAAAAACATAATATAACGCTAACCGCTCATAGCTTACACACCCTTATGTAAACTGGAGCAAAACGGTGAGACATTAATCTTTAGTTCACGAAAGTATTATATAGATATAAGTCCTGTATCCGACTTTGTTAGCAAATCACAAGGGGGGCAAGTTGTCTTGTTTTGGTTTTCTTCGATCACAATATATATTTTCAAAGTTCAAATCATATATTTTTTACAAATATATGTTTTGTATTGTGGCTGAGACTCTGTCCCTAAATTCTAGCTAAATTAATACATTTTGTAGAATTACGTGGTTTTTTTAATATTGAAGAAAATAAAAAATGATGGCACATCACAATCCAACTCTCAATAGCTTAATTTAGCCAAAACTATAAATGAGCCATTTTTCAGTATCGTCGAAACTGTGTTCTAGAAGGTCAATCGAACTCCCACCTACCTCTCTTACTTTTTTCCTATCTTTTGCAAATCTTTTGTTACTCATTCTCCTATTTATCTATTCATATAATTATGCATCTGTATCTCTATTTCATCTGTATGTGTATTTAGCGCGTACATCCTTTACAAGGACTGTAAGATTAATCAGGCCGCGGCGTAGCTCACATTAGAGGGAATTTCGAACAACATGTCTACATAAATTGTTTTAATGGCCCCCGGCCCGCCCCGGGGCACGGTGATTATCAACTTCTTAGTTTTATTTCTGCCACTGTTGACTGTATTTACAGTAAATTTCAATGTATGACGATCTTTAGAAACTTTTTTATGTTTGAAAGGTTATTCCACAATTTATAGAGTTTTTTTAGAAAAAAAAAAGTTAGAAAAATAATAACGCACCGTGATCTGAACCCGCGCCGCTTGAGAACCATCCAATCTAAGAGGTCATAGAATTGGTTCAATATTTTATGGTTGGTTCGGAAAAAAATTAAATCTCCTACGTATAGCAAGTTTCACTAAAAGCATAAGACTCAATAGTTCAGTAAACATAGTAGCGTTTTACTGAAATTATGTTTTCATAGTAGATAATATAAATAGCTTTTGCCTCAAGGCTGAGAGGAAGTTTGCACGACTATTAGCCAAATTAAAATTTCTTTATATAGTTTTTCTTTTACTTTATTTTTTGTTTAACTATCTATTATATCTATATTACTACCCGTTTGGGGGAATGATTTACTTTCATTTCCTCTAAAAAAAGGCAGTTTGCGGCGTGGCGATCGGAGTGCCTTAACACTAGGTTACCACTGCCTACCATGTTATATATGTTATACATGTTATATACAGGAATAATTTTTAAATCAGAGATTTCCTTTTTAGGGTCTGTAGCAGAATGGCTAAATAGGAACCCTTATAGACCTATCCTATATATATATATATCGGTCAGTCCGTATGTCACTTATTATGGTAATAAAAACATGTTACAAAAAAAAGATCATGTGGGATCCCAACCCACAATCCACAACCATGCAAAATACTGTTAGATTTCTACTAATTACGTTAAGTTCAATAACGTTTACAAAACATAAAATATAAAAACAGATAGACTTTTTGCAGGCAGCATCAGGTTAACATCCCCAGTCCTATAACTCCTTAACTACAAGGCGAGGCACGTGCCCATATTTAGCTATATATATCTGGTAAGACCAGCCATATATGTCCAACGCCACATTTATATGCAGAGGTAGGTTTCTTAATAAGGATCTAGTTTTAGAACTGCTTTCTTTAAGTTCAAGAAAAGTTTTTTTTTCTAGTAAGGAAGGTGGTACTTTTTTATTGAACTAAGTCTTTTAACTGTTATATACGAGAACGTACGTTTTAGTATTTATATATGTAATGGGAATGAGCCATTATGACCATGTTGGTTGATCATGCAAAAAATAGTAAGAAGTGCTTTGTACAGGTTAACAAGTTGATCATATTTGTTCATAGTCTTCCATTTAAAAAAAATGGAAAGAGAGAAAGATTAGTCACTTCGTTTTTTATATTCTACTCAAATTAAAGCTAGCTTTATGGAGAAAAGTAAATTTTGTGTTTTAAAACACTAAAACATCAAAAGTTTTGAGTGACGGAACTCAATACCCCGTTTCGTCTAGTTACCAGAGCAAAAGAAATGAAAATAATTTATTCTCCCGAGTGGGGAAAGAACCCACAAAAGTTGCGTGTACAGTCAGATGCTGTTCTTCAGTGTGGCGAGAGTCTCAACTAGACTGGAGTTACTTTCGAATAAATTAATTTACATCGATTTGATTTGATTTCGATAAATTTGTTTTTTAAAATTACGCAAATAAAACATATGCATTATATATGTAGTTTAACCAGCTTTTACATTTTAATGGTTCTCAAAAGCACAGGTCAAATTTAACTACTTTACAGTCAGGTATGGAATTTAATGTTATTTTTTTAACAGAAACTATACTTTGAACAGTACCAAATGTGCACTCCACACAAAAACTGGTGAGGATGAGGCAAAAAGCCGTTGTTATTCTATTTCTCATTTAGCCAAACGCGTGCGTCTGACGTTGTGGCTTAGTAATATCCTGTCCGACCTCCTCCAAACCAGGCGCTGGTACAATGTCACCGAGCGCAATAACCATCAGATTAAACAATCGCTAAAACTCTGGATGTAACTCTTGAATCTTTATTACGAAAGCAATAAAGACCACATTACTGGCGTCAAAGGTTCTTCAGATTAAAACCAAATGAAAGTTTGCCTGTTTCGTCTCGTTCACTTGGTGAGTTGGTGTCTACTTAATAAAAGGCTGTTTCAGTGGTCGCTAGTCGTTTGCAGCAATGCGGCTTTTCGTTTTTGATGCTAGGTTCGGTGCATAGTATTGTCTTTTGGGTTTGCTTGTTTAGAATATGTATAGTACATAGAAGGACAAGGTCTGACTTTAAATGGACGGCCAATAGAGTTCGAAACCACAAGGTACCACATGGCAAAATCAGAATTTAATCATTAACTCAGAAATACCATATTAGTATTGTTGCCACGAATCTATTAAAATATATAAAACTATCTAAAGTTTATATTTAATTTTTTTTATTGTTAGGCTTTAAGTTTTAGGGTAAAAAAATCATATGAAGGCACTTTTTTATTTTTTTTTGTCCATATAGCCAAAAAATAGTGTTTTTTTCTACAAAGGCACAAAATATAAAAGAACTTGTACAAACACTTAATAAAGTAGTCATTCAGTGTAGATCGATAGGTATTTTACTAGAAATTGTTATGTGAGAGCGGTATGTGGGTCAGCGATAAGGACATTTGTTAATGCCGACCCACGCGCGGGACCTTACAGCGATCAAACGCTGTTTACACATTTTTGGATATATTTTTTCAATGTTTTGAGAGCAAATCTTTAGATAGATTTTATTCAATCTTCTCAATCAAACTTGAAATGTTTGGTAATTTAATACTATATTATATTACCAAACATTTCAAGTTTGTAGAATAGTATTACTGTGTTTGTAGAATAGTATTACAAGTATTAGAATATTGGATGGAAGCCAAAAAAGATGTCTCAAAATTGGGCGGTGTATGAAAAACGGAGTGCCATAACGCTAGTTTTTCTCTGCCTACCTTGCTATATACTCGTAAGCTATAATATAAAGAGAAGTTAAATAAAACAACAAAAGACATCACTAATGTGAAATATCAAGACTTCATTGTGTTTCTTGCCAAGTCACGTGACCAATCCACTGACCCGCACAAATCGGCTTCAATTTCGTAGCGGTCGCGTCAGTGTACTCTAATAAATAATGCCAGTAAGCAGATTGACCATTTGGTCGCACTTTGATGTTGATTTTGTTATTTTAGAAAGTAATTTAATTTATTATGGGGTACAAAATTTCTGACTGTTTTAACCCTTAAATATTCTGTGTAAGCTTAAGTGAAGGGTTGGTAAATATTTGTGACAAGTTATAACTATATACGTGGTTTGAACAGACATAGAAGGTTGTGTGTTCCAGTCTCCAGTCTCCAAGCACAAGAGTATTTATTTCTAAGGAGGTGAAAAAATGGGTATGGAAATGTGTAGTACTAGGTAATTTCTGTCTTTTTATAGTTTCTTTATTAACAAAAGTATATATACCAACTATACCACCAAAAGTACATAACAACCAAACTATAAAAATAAGTATATAGTATCCTAGAATATTTTTGTTGATATATAAAAATCGAGGGTTAGGAATATCTAATGTGGTGCTCTAACTTAAATCAAATTTATTGTATCACTGTTATAACGGACAGAACGCTATCTACTGGGATCGCTACAAATTTATAATAATAGCAATTACGAGCAATTTTATACACACTTAAACATCCCAACAACAGAACAAAACCTAGGATTACTCTCTGACCTCGCTAATCCCAGCGACACTAGCTTGACAACTTTGAGCATTAAAATAATCTTTATAGTAGTTGTAAATCAGGACTTAACACACATTTAGGCATTCCCCAAATCCACTTAATAACATAATAAAAGCCACCACTATCGCGTTTTACGACAGAATCTGTAATAAAGTAATTTGCTGTACACGTGAGCTCGCGGTCGAAACAAGTCCCAGAGTTAGCATTTGGGAACTTCAAAGTCACCGGCGGAGAGAATTAATAGGGTTATTGTGGCAATAAATACGAGCGCCTAGTTTGCGGCCGCCCGCGGTCAGATAAATCAAGTGGGAACGCAAGATGTCCTGTAACACCCCCACACCCACGTGGGGGCAAAAACCTAAGCAAGGGTTAATTAAGACTCGCACCCTGAATTTATGTATGTAAATAATGTGTGCGGTTGCGGAAATGCTTGAGTATTTGGTTTTTTCATACGTTTTTGATGATGTTGTATCGTAATTTGTGGTTGATGTGTCGAATATTTCATCTTTATTATTATTTAAGTTCAATCTGTGTTCCGCAGTGGAAGTAGATGAAACCTAGTGTTAAGTCCAAGCCCCATTTTGCGCCTAATTGTCGAGGCAAGGCGTGTTGAATTACGGAACTCACTGACGCGCTTTGTCTGATTATTATCAAAGTGAGGAACTGAACATGTTACTATTATTAAAGTGAGGAACTGGTAGAAAGCGAACCCACAATCGCCGCGCTCACATTAAGACATTTTGCCATTGCGCTACGATGACTTGAAGTAGCTCATATAGCTTTTTAAGTTATGTATTCTATAACATTCTATTTTGGCAAACCAAAATTTTAGCTATCTTTTAGCTATATATTATTTTCTTGTTTTTACTAAGTTAACAAAAGGGAAAACTAATTTTGAAGAACTGGCAGTAGTGATTGTCTGATTAAGTAACATAGACTTGATTCTGCGTGAGAAATTGCCACCATTTGGTACTTTTGTTGGATGCCTGCCAATACAAAGGGTAGAAATGTATGAAGTGCCTATGAAGATAACGTTATATATTTTTTTCATAGTATTTAAAGAACAGGCAGTAATTTTATTTCATATCGAAATGGTTATAGTAAAATGTATTTTTGAAATTTTATTGTACAAACGCAAATACAAATAGAATTATATTTAATCTGCACCTAGCAGGGTAGGTAGAGTCAACCTTGAAATCAGAAGAGAGGGAGAAAATGAAAATATTAAATGTATCATTCCCTCGAATGGGAATTTAACCCACAACTGTCACGTTTATAATTGCACTCCTGTACCTCTGCGCCGCGATGGTTTCAATGGATTCTCCGGAATATTTTTCTTAAATTCGAATCACTACTTGCTTGATTAAGGCGTTCAGCCAGACAAATTTCAGTTCTTTTTTAATATGTGGTTATTTTTTTATTGTAAAACACATATCAATATATTAATAATATATTTTTCCTTACATATATTACCCATTAGAAATAGATTAAGTCAGAAGTTACCTTAAGCAGAAGATCAACTTCTTGGTCCCGCAAAGGGAATGTCGCGATATATCGACCAAGTAGTTCACCATTCGGACACGTGTGATACGTACAAGTTTAATGGACCACTTACACTGATTGGCGTTTCAGGATAATGAAATGAGGGATTTGTGGGTAACGGCAAATAAGACAACAACAAAATAAGGAAAGATTGAGCAACATTATTAAGTCGTTTAATTTATTATCAAATTTATGAAGAAATAATATAAAGGGCTTCAGTGTTAGTATGTTATCTGAATCTAGTATTTCGGTAAATTCATAATATTTGAGAATATTTTCCAATAATAAATCACCAGTCACCAATCTCAATGGTAAAATATATTTATCTTTTCTTTAGTTTAAGAAATAGGAAATTTAGTATTAAGACACTGCATGTATTTTCCATCCAATTTTCGAGTTTAAAATTGCTTTGTTTTTACCAGAACAAGAAAATTAAAATATTTTGCTCCCCCGGGAGGGAATTGTTGGGAATGTGTGAGGGAAGTGTGCCGCATCACCTTATATTAGCAAATATGTAACTTGAATTATACAATACGCGAAAACTCCCCCAAATTCCTTTTCTCTTTATAACCTGCAATAACTATAATTACACCATGGCACTTACAATGGAGTCGAGGTAGTAAAACACGGAATGCCCAAAATGGTTCTTACGCCTATCCTGTCCCAGCAATTAGCTTCCCTCGTAATAATACCCATTTCTTATCTATTTCATTAACAATTGTAATAATATACCTTTTATGTTTTGGTCAAGGTACCCTCGTGTGGCGATTAATTCAAGTCGTTTTATTGCTGCCATAGGGTGGAAAGAATTGTTACGATTTGCATGTCCCAAGAGTTGGGGGTCCTGCTGTCTTTCTGGCATTGACAAATGGCACGCTTGAGGTGCTTTGTTCTGTTTAATGGGAAAGCTCCACGTTGCAAGCTTAGAGTATTGGCATAAAGGAAATCACACCACTTACTAATGTTCAAGTGGTCAACCGTTGTGATTTTAGATGATGTTGAGATCATTAACGTCATAGCACTTTTTTGTTCGTGTAATGAAATATACTTGGCTATAATATTGTTAAGTCAAACTCGAATGAGGAGATGAATATATTGGAATATTATTATTACTGGGTATGTCTAAATAATTTGTTTGGACTTCCTCCTCCCCGTTAGAGTTGATGAATTGCTTTTATGTAAAAAATAATTTCGAGGCTGTCATAGTGCAGCGCTTAACGGCTAACACGATGGCAGTGGGCTTGATTCCCACTAAAATGAAATACAAAGAGCGGCGCTGAGTTCCGCCACAATGGAAAACGTAAGTGGGAAAGGAATTCTTTTAATGGGTTGCGGCATACTTCATGAAGCTATTAAAAATATTTTTAAATACGCTAGGTATTGAAATGTCTGACAATTTGCCCTTTTCACTTTCAAGGTGTGTCGAACCTTAAATTATCTCGTAGGGCAAACATTAATTATAACTTTACCTTGTCCACTAAGAGCACGTTTCAATTAAAAGTATTTTAATTAGAGACTCATATATGTGCCATTCTAAGAAAAATGTGAAAAATAATCTAGTATATACTATATAAAACAATTATTTTGTTGTGTAAATCGAATAAATTAATTTTTAACAAAAAGAAATACCGACTTCTAACAACGAACTAAAAAGTGAAAAATAATTTGACAAAGATTTTATAATTTTGAAGTACATAGTTAAAGTTAGTGAAAATGAGTAAAAATAATTCAAAGGTTTCATCTTTTAAACGATTTCCTTATAAAAAATCAACTGAATTTTGCCATTTTTCGGGTATTCTGAAGGCCCAAAAGTTACGAGAGATTCAGTGGCTCGCGGATTAAAAGGGATTTAATAAAAGTTCCAGGTCTGTTTAATGGACCCCTCGAAAAATCAATCATTAATTTTAATTTGTGATTAACGTTTTTGGTTTATTCTTTTTGAATGTTGTCTACATTTAGAAATAAGATGAAGTGTATCACTTATTTACATACGCGTTCTCCAGACTACTTATTTTATCTAGTAAAAACTTAGGGCGGATTCACATTATAGTCAATCACGGCTTGTTCACGTTCTGATTTTAATCTCTTAAAAATATTCTTATATGAGACTCATTGAGAGGATTCTTCGTCGACTATCGTTTTCGAGGACTATCGTTTCGGTTGTCTAATAACGGATATAAGAATGTTTCTCATACAAGAATATGAGATCAGACTGATAAAGAACTGTGACCGGCACTAGGGTGTGAATCCTCTTTTACTACAACTGCTCATTTAAGTGGCGAAACTTATTTCTGTGATTTGTCTTTCCACATCCCGGTAATGAAAATAATTTAATTCCCCCGGAAACAAATTCACAACCGGCGCGTTTACAGTCAGACACTGTACTGCTGCGCCACGACGGTTACGGTATATGTATATGAAGTAATTTCGCAGATTTTCGATTTCGTCCTGTTAAAAGAATGCGGTCACACACTCGTAAATACATCACGACCTTTGAACAATTAACTGAAAAAGTATTTACCGTTTATATATTAAAAGAAACGAAAAAGGACCACCCATCCGAAACCAATAAGAGACCGAACTGAAAGAATTGTTTACAGAGAGCAATGCCAGTTGTCTTTTTAATGTGGAATTCTTTTAGTAGTACGAAGTAAGACATGAAAGTTGTATGGTATGCGGCGAATTGCTATAGGAATAGGGCTCGCGTTTGTCAATATCATGTGGTTTTTGTCTTTGCTTGGAGGACGGTAAAAGGAATTGGAGGAAAAATCATTATTATAGTACCTTTATTAGTTGCTAGTGTTTTGCTCATGGTTTCGTCCTCCCTATTTCTTTAGTTTAATCTTTTTTCCACGCAAAGATCGAAATATATATATGCGTACATAATATATTAAACCTAGATTAGAACTATTATTCTAGAATCACGGTCTTTCAGTGAAGACCGCACTTGATGCGTTTTACACATTTAAATCTTATGCGTAATTTTAAAGATTCCATCAATTCTATAAAGAATTGATTAGAAAAAAATATATATTCACAGTTTCATAATTTTTCCTTTCATCCTGGAAAGTATGGTAGGCAGAGAAACCTAACTTACCAGAGAGAGAAATGGCAAACTTTAACCTGGACGATCGGACTCACCATTATTACTCATTCGGTCGAGAAAGCCTTAAGAAATATACATAAATATGCAAAAAAAAAGAAAAGAACAGTTAATCTTAAGATAGAATCCCAAAAATATTTTCCATTACAAAAGATAGATTTGTGCAAGTATCAAAAACCTTCCATTCATTCCAGAGGCAGACGCTGAACATTTGATGGCTTCCGGACGAACAACAGTTAAAGAATCTCTCTCTGGCCGTTCCTTCCTTGAGAAACTTTCTTTAATCCCGACAATGTGTTTTGTCGCGATGTACCTAAGAGTACCTATAGTGCCATTGTTGGTAGAATTTGCTGTTTTGGCCTTAAAAACTTTTTTGTTTAATTTTATTTGGAGGATCTCTATTATTCTTTTATATAGTGAGTGGGTACGATATTTTTCACTTTTGTTCTTTTGTATTGTTTTCAATTTGAAATGTGCATTCGAAGTTCTTAATATTTAAATATTGTATTAAATGGTTTGAATCAGTAGAAAGTAGAAGTATGGATATCTGAGAGTAGGTAGGTATAGTAGATTAAATCTAAACAAATACAGGTTAATTGTTGTTGTTAATAGTTAATGCAGTATAGCCTTTAGCCTTCCTCGATAAATAGACTATCCAAGACACAAGTATTTTTTTAAGCTTAAGGCAAGATAAGCGCGTTCAACCAAACTCTTACTTGATAATATTAATTGTAGAAGTATAAATAACTAAAAAGCAATTGTACAAAGAATTAAAAATCAAATGTTAAATAAAGTTTTCGACTCATTAAGTGCTACAAGTTAACTCGCGTTTCACACTAAGTAAGCTCTTATTTCATTATTTCTATTCAGTGGTAAAGTTTTTATTGTTTTCTTTCTCAAAAAGGAAAAGAAGAGATTTTATAAGAAAAAACTTGTGCCGAGATAATATTCAAACGGTCACTCGTTTGAAGATACTATCTAGTGAATTAATTTGAATTTTTTTTTTATAGTCGCCGTTATCAGAAATAAATGGCCGCTGTTGTGACTCGAGAAGTTTATGCAAAAAGTTCAACATCAAAGTTATAAATTTAAAGTGTTTTTTTAGTTAGAAGTAAGGAGTTCTTTTAAAGTTTTTTTATGTAGGTACGTAACTTACTGCAATATCCCACATAGCATGGCAAGTCAAGGGAACCTAGTGTCACTTTGTTCCCTACGTGCCACCGCATTGTAGAGATATTCATGTTGAGTGGCGGAACTCAACTTTCACTGGTATTCCTATCACAGTAGAGAAATGAAATTAACTCATTTCTCCGAGTGGGAATCGATCTGACCCTGTGTGTGTTGTTGTATGAGAGCCCTGAAATATTTAATTCATTCAGATATTTAGTATTTTTTTATAGCGGAAAAATCCATATGTCAAAATTTTAACTGGCCATCTATCAAGGTTTATGACATACAGCCTGGTGACAGATGGACAGACAGGCGGACGGACTGGCGTGCGGAGCTTTATTAGTTGTAGTTTTCATCTTTTCACCTTAATAAAAAATATCAATATAAGACACAATATCAACACTTTAAAATATTACTTATAGATATTATCAAACCTGTGATTTCTAACATATGGTTAGGTACATATGTTTGTTTCATGTCGAATCAAAGCACGAACTATCTAATTAATTCTACCTAACTAAAACTAAACAAGAGGGTAGTATTTTAAACTGACCCCTCACAAAATAAATCACGTGAAGGGAATTTTAAAGTACTTTTTGCAGGAAACGAGTGTCTCGTTAGACGAATGAGCCGACCCCGTGTGTCGGACACCGTGTGTCACCCCCGGGGACCCCCACGACCCCCTGTCGACTTGTCGAATGTTTTATCGATATAAGTATTTTGTTTTTTTTTGGCGAGTTCGGGAAATCTATAGGTAATATTTAAGCCATGTATTCGATTTCTTTTTATTATTTAGTTATACGCTGCATTGCGTATGTAGCAGGGTGGACAGAGGAAACTAGTGACAGGAGATAGAGTTTGTCAACCGAGGCGGGGAAGTGAAAATAATTTAAATATTATCATTACCCTGAGTTGGAATCGAACAGACAACCATCGCGTTTAGTCAGACATCGTGTCACCACGCCACGTATATAATTTAGATTTGAAAAATAAAATAATTAATATTTTCATCAAGAATGTAAATAATTTTAATTAATAATATTTTCTATTATAATATTTTTTATTGAATTAATAATATTTTCACAATATTATTTTACAATATGTTATTTACTCAAAATATTAACATTCGTTTTCATTATTCACTAAACGTTAAGCTAGATTTTCTAAGACATATCTTACTTCTAGTACACAAAATCGATCGCAAAGTAATAAGGCTACTTGTTTACAAGCGATGTCCTTACAATTTATGTACAAAACACGTTGTTTGCACGACGACCTGCCGGAGTCACCCTAATCCAAGATATTGTATTTGTAGGAGAAGGAGGCTCTCTAATAATATGGGGATTGTTGATTCTTCTTCCATGGCCTATATACGAGTATGTGTGTTTGTGCCAGCGATTCCTTGATGTTGATCTTTGTGTGATTATTATATTATAGTTAGGTTTTTATTTTTTTAAATAATTTCATGCACAGTATCCCGCACATAACAGAGTAGGCAGACAGGATCTTGGACCTTGTATTATTTTGGACTCACTGCGAGAACTGAGTGGGAATTGAATCCACAAAAGTAGCGTTTGCAGTAGCACGCTTGTGCCTCTGCGCCACGACGGCCTCTTTTTCTTTTCCTTTATAAATATATCGAGCGAGAGAGAGAAGAAAATAATTAATTCCCATGGAATACAGTTACAGTCAGATATTGTGCCCCTACACGATGATTTCCTCAAATAATGATAAAAAAAACAACAATAACTTAAAAACAGTACAAACCAAGTGTCTTGAATTCTCCAAGCATATTAAAATAAAAAAAAATCTTCATAAATATTCTAAAGTCTAAAAAAGCGAAGCAAAAACAACCACTCACTAATTTATTAGCAACCACTAAATATTATAAGCCGCGAGAGTCCTCACAGCCCCCAATGTAAACCAGACAATAGCTTCTCTACAGCACGTCTGCATCCGCTTATCGATCTTTTGACACTAGTACTTTTCGCTATTCCTAGGGATTTAGTATCAATTTCAAATAGTGGTAATACTGTAGGGATAAGTTGGAATAGAAGAACGATGGTTGTGGGTTCGTTTTATATGTATACTAGTGGACCCGGACGCGGCTACGCCTGCTTGAACAATAAGAATATTTCCGCGTCGGTCATACTCATACTATCCCGCCCGTAGGCTTTCGGATCATTCATAAGGTCATTTCGAATCAGTGACATCTCCTTAATTATTTATTAGAATGTTATACAGTAAACTATAATTACCATCAAGATGAAATGCTAAAAGTGACTATTATGTTTATTTTCATAAGGATTAATATCAAAATGTCGCGGTAACGGTTGCGTAGCGACGCGACAGTTGTTATTAACATGGCAGAATAAATTGCATGTCAAATTAGAAAGTACTTTAAAATATATTAGTATATATGTGTAATGTAATGTTATAGCACTTCTGAAGAATGCAGCTCTCATACAAAACAAAAACAATGTAAATCGGACCAGTAGATCCAGAAATCTTAGCGTTCAAACAAACAAACAAACAAACAAACTCTTCCGCTTTATCATATTAGTATAGATAACTTTTTCAAAGTTCACTCACACTCGGATAAATCTATTATTTTCGTTGCCCCACTATTCAATACAAAGGAAAAGGGAAAAACGAAGTGTGTTATTACTAGGTTCTTTCTGGCCACCCCCTCTATCCAGCAGAAAGCGTGAAGGTGGAAAAAAGAAAGAAAACTATCGAACCCCGTATCTTATATTATTCAATACATTTTACCACTAATTCGTAATTGCCACATAAAGCATTTAATTACAATTAAATGCTAATTCCTCCGTGTACAAGCTTGCATTATTTATAACTAACGTTTGTACATACATACGCCACTTGTCATTATTTTTCGTAATTATACGACCGAATGCCATTCAATTTTCACACTCACAGTGCCACAGGCTAATTGAAAATGTATAATTTATTTGTTTTTATTGTTTTGAAGGCTTATTAAATGAAGTTTCGCTTTTAAACTGCTTTATATTATTTATATAAATATTACAAAAAAATATTTTTCATGATTTTGACATGCGACTGGCCAGTCGTAATGCAGCGGCACGGGGGCTCTAAACGTGACAGGTCGTGATCTATTCCTACTCGGGGAATTGAAGTAATTAATATTTTCATTTCTTCACTCTGGTAACGAGGTAAAACGAGGAGTGACGATGAGTTACGCCACTCAACCCACTATGCGACCAGATGTTGGCGGAAAGTGGGGAACGGAAGTGTCATAAGGGGAACAGTATCTTAGGACTAGGTTACCAGGTTCCCTCTGCTTACACTGCTATGTGCGGGAAACAGCGTGATGCTAAAATAACAAAAATCCCGCTTTAACTCTTCTAGCTCGAATTTGAATCTTGTATCTATCTCCTGTACCTAGCTATTAATTTCAAAGTATGAATAATAGAATAAATAGACACAAGACAAAAAAATATATGAAAAAATTAAATACATATAAAACACATTTAAAAATTCACATTTTGGGATAAACTATAAAAACGACTAACGTTCTGAATATTATTTTAATCATATTGAGGTTTTGATTCAGTTAAACGTAAAGTCCCTTGATAGTTTATTTAAACTCGAGGTGTAGTAATCCTTTACCGTGGCAGCTAAGTTGTAATAAGGTGGTATCTACACACTACCCTCCCCCAGAGACGGCGGCCAGGTAAACTTGTGTAGTGATTTTTAAATCTGTAAGTTATTTAGTCTTTTCTACATATACATAGTAAGGTAGGCACAGGGAGTCTAGTGTTAAGACACTCTGTTCCTCACTTTGCGTCAAATCTACGAGGAAATGACAAATTTCATTCCCTGAGTGGCAATCAAACTCATTACCACAGTGTTTACGGACGTTGTGCTGCTGCGCCACCAATGCAACAAAGCTATAGGTTATACATATGTATATTTTACCTTACAGTTTTAGACATTCTTGAGAAATAAGAAGTTAGTGCTCAGACATTTCGGTCTCTTTTTCCCGGTCATTTTGGACTTTGAAAACATTGCATGTAATTGGAAGGACGAAATATTATATTCTAACCCAACTAAATATATTCCATATTTATAAATTAGAAGAAATATTTAAGTAAATGTTATAATTTTTACTTTCCACGCACATTGCATGACAAAACTAAAAAGAAATTAAGTATCTGTTACTCAAAATGAAAAATAATGATAAATATAGATCATTTTACATGAATTATCAATATATGAAGATTTATTGTTCGAATGAATTTCCTTAATAGGTATAACCACACGCAAAAGTTAAGCCTCCTAGCCCGCAACCCTAGCGGGGGATAGTTTATAATGTTGCTACAGCCTAACCCTTGCATTAAACAATTTACACCCCCGATTTGAACCCGTCGGTTATAAATTTCACGAAACTGACGAGACGTTTCCTGTACGAAAAGCGGCTTTTAAAGGGAGGGTAGTTCGAAAATTGTTTTAGCCTTTACTACCTACAGAATAAAGTTCGTAATCGCTCAAAAGAATGTTATCGGTGAAAATATGGCAGTATCATAATTGGTCGTTAAAATGTTGGTCGTGATTTTTCTAACGTCGGTAAAGATATAAATTATGTTTTATTTTGATATATGAACAAGTGCTAAGGTTTTGGGAAAAACCATATTTTTTAATTGAGATGTACTTTCGAGGACCCTTCGCCTTAAGAAGCTTTTGTGGCTTATATAAAGAGCTGTGGGATCTTTTGAATTATTCGTTTATTCTTTTTTATTTAATTATATGTTTTATTTGAGGCCAACTGTGGCGCAAGGGTACAAGTGCGTAGCTGAAAAAGCGAAAGGTTGTGGGTTTGATTTCCACTCGAGGAAATTCAATATTTTATATTTTCTTGATCTTTGGTAACGAGACAAAGCGCAGCGCTGAGCTAAGCTATTAAAATAGTTAAACTAATTATATAACAAAATATATAAATAAAATACAACATTTTCATTTAATTTAAATCCTAGTTGCAAGTCTTCAATGCTTTTATAAAACAAAACGCTCACTAAATATATGTTCGTTCGTTCCAAGTTTCTCTTTCAACTTTTCCTATATGCAACTGAAAATTGGAAACTTTTTAACGGTGGAGGAATTTCTGCATCGATTCTTGATGTTAAAGTTTATTCATACTTGCCATACGTAAGTACGAATATGCATTTGAAATTGCAATTGGTTTTACAAGTTTATTAAAATTTTAATATTATATTGGGACAGTTGTAGTGCAGGAGCTGAAATGTGACGATTGAGGGTTCGATATTCGTTCCCTCTACCTACTCTACTATATCCGGGATATATAATGAAGCTACATGTTTTACCTTATATTCAATTTTATACTTGTATTGTATAAGCACATACCTGAAACAAACAAACACACAAATAATTAGTACAAAATTCATAACAAAATCTTATTAATTTTAGTGTAGTCTAACAAATCCTGTGAGTTTTAAATTTCCCCGATTGGGCACGCCAATCCGTCACGGAATACTATACTAAAACAAAGTTGCAGGCAATGGCTAGTATAGAAATATGGAAATTTAGATTGAGAGTTAAAAAAATATGAACATTTACTAAGAGTTCCACAAATAAATCAAAACAAAATAGAAACACATGTTTCTGTTTACAAATTAAGATTTGTTTGTAAAAGGTTTTTTCAATTTTTATTTTATTTTGCTTTTTTGCTCTTGAAGTTTTATAGCTGTTTTTATTAAAAAAAACAATGAATAAGGGCAACAAGAGTGTCAAGGGTATTCTGCTTTTTATTGATTGGCGGAATTTAACGCGTGCTATATTTTACCAATGGGCAGTTGTGGCGCAGTGGCGGAAGCGCGTGTGTTCGATTCCCAGTCGGCGAAATTAACTACATGTTTCATATTTTCATTTCTTAGCTCTGGTAGCAAGACATAGCGCGGCGATGAGTTCGCCTTTCAACATGCAATGTCTTGAAAATTCGGTGGAAAATGTAGAACGGAGTATCTTCACACTAGGTTCTCTTTGCCAAGGGCACACAGCATACAGCCTATGTGCGGGATACAGCGTACCGCAATTTTTTTGACACAGCGGGGAATTCATTTCCAAGATAGCGAAGTGGGTTCACCCACAGCCATCAAAATCTCAGCCAGATGATCTTCCACTCCGCGACAATGTTGAAATTAATATACTTACAAAAACAAAGTAAATAAAAAAAAAACATATAAAGATAAGGCAGAGAAATGGCAAGATTGCACAAGCATATTAATTACTACGCCAACATTTTCGTCTGCGTGATTCATCATAATGTATCATGCTGAGAATCTGTATTAATCCAACTAAAATTAAAATATGAGCAGTCTTTTGTTTCCTCTTTATACACCTCTTACACTGCGCGGCGTTGAGTTTCGCATTGATTGCTATCAATGCCTCAAAGTTGGGCAGAAAGTGGGGAACGGTGTATCTTAACACCAGGTACAGTAAAAATGTGAAGCTATTCTATCTTTTTATACATGTCTTGTATATTAAGGAATAGACAGGAAGAATTGAAAACTAAGTTAATCCGTTCTACATTTTTGCCTTATTGATAATAAAGAGGTGTAGAGTGGCGGAACTTAACACCAAGTTAAGCAATCTATGTATACATTTTTTTCTTGAGAATATAGTGTCATTATAGTGATAGAAAGATTCTTGATTTTTAAGTATACTCGTATATGACCAGGAAATTGACAATGTAAGGTCTCTTAAGCTGTTCTTTTTTCTTTGGACAAAACCACCCTTTGTACAAGAATAATACAAAAAATAAATAAAAGGAAATAATCATTGTTTTTCGTTACACTACTTTTCGATTTTTTGCTAACTCTACCGCGATGTAAGCTCTCAAAAAATACTAAAAGGCACATTCAGATTTATTGTGAGCTACTTTATCCACACATTGTTAGATACGAAAGTTTTCAACGTATTTTCTAAGTCAGGTGGGAATACGCAGCCATTTTTTATTTTAGATAGAAGTGTAGAATTTGCGTATGACCCAGTCAATATAAATGTAACATATTCATGTCTTAAGACTGTGGGTATAAGGAAAGCGCAAGAGAGTTAGAAGACAATTAAGTGCTCTCAATTTCTTATAGGAAAACTCTTTGTTCACCAAGTTGAAACTACCAGGTTTTATTACATCTCTAAGCGCGACAGTTGTGGGTTCCATTCCGACTCGGGTAATTTTAATTTCCCTGCTCTAGCAAGACACATCGCCGCGTGCAATTCCGTTATTCAAAAGGCAGTATCTCTAATTTTAGTGGAAAGCAAGCACAGAGTGTCTTAAAACAAACTTTCTCTCCGCCTAAACTGTTATATAAAAGAAAAGGCAAAGCTAACAATATACATAATTATATTATAATACATTTGTTCACTCTACCCTATATTACGCGTATATTGCTTCATATAAAAGTTTTCAACAAATTTTCTAACGCAGGTGGGAATACGTAACAACCATTTGTTAGGCTCGGAGCACACGATGTTCGTACTGCGAGCGAGCTCTAATTGTACACTGTTTATATGTAAATTGAGTAAATTTATGTGCTGTGATGTAATCGTTTATCAAAGATTTAATAAGGCAGTTTTTAATAAAGGTGGTGATAAGGTAAGTCCTTTTTGACTACTAATTTGGTTTAGGTGTATTATAAAATGTTAAAAATATGTTATATAAAGTAATATTTTATGAAAAATTTAATGAATGTTACTGTATTTATTCGCTTTTAAGGAAAAATAATATTTTTTATAATTTCATACTCAATGCTTTACTTGCGTGGTCAGTGGAGTATCTTATTTTATCTTTTTCTCTGCTTTTAGATGTTGGAATGTGATTTTTTTCTATACAGTTTGAACACTATTCCATATACTATATTAAAGTAAGCAAAGGGGGCTTTGTCTTGTCACGAGAGCAAGGAAATGAAGAAAATTCATATACCGAGTGAGAATCGAACTAACAGTCGCTACTGCGCTACGACTTCCTCAGTTATTTGTTTTAAATAAAAAAAAAAACAATTACAAAAATATTAAAACACAAAATATCTATAAAACAGTAATTTCTATACATACGAGTATATATAACACAGTAAAACTGCGGAATCACAGATGATACTACACCTAATGAACTATCAAGCATAACGAGGGCCAGTCGAGCAAAACATAGCTACGATTAAACTAATACGCTCTCAGTTCTCCGTCTGTCCGTCCATTTTACGCTCAGCTGGATATCGTGTCACTGATATCAGTAAAAGGTTTATCATGGGTAAATACTGTAATAAATAACTTAATTGAGCAAGAACATCGAGAAAGAAGCAATTCTTGAAGCTACTTTTGCTGTGGGAGATTTTATTGGATAATAATCGGAGTATTGTTTGATATATATAGGGAATTTGATTATTTATTAGGGATATTGTCAATTACAAAAACACGTGACATTGAGTCCCGTAGAGTGGAGTGTTTTAAGACTAAGTTTCATCTGTCTATCACACTATCCGGTTTTATCAGAAGGATCGAAACAACGTATTTCTTTCTATTCAATAGAATTGTAACCTATACCTTTAATATTGCTTATAAAGATACATTAAATGAAATAAGGCACAAGCGTTGTACTGTAAAAGCGACGATTATGTGTTTGAGTTCCACTCAGATGAATAAATTTTCCATTTTCTAGCTTTGGTAACAAGCCATAGCGCGGTATTGAGTTCCGCCACTTAATACGAAGTGTCTCTAAAATTACCCTGCTACATGCAGTATACAATGCGAAAATTAAAAATACAATCATACACTGTCTTAAGGTATATGGATGATCGAGCGCTCTATCATATTCCGTTTCCTACTCTCTATTTCCATTGTCCCTAGCTACCGAACGTAAAAAAAAAATCAATTTGAGACTTCTATACATACTGGTACGAATATATTCTATTCATAGCCTTACAATTGGAAACAGATATTCCACTTTTATATAATTGACTCGAGCGTCAACATTTTTATATATCCCGCTAGTAAAAGAAGTACCTGAGTCTTATTTTTGTTTAAGCTTTATCCTTAGCGGGATAGTCAGAGAGGTAGTCATTTTTGTTTAAGGGTGAATTCATATCGACTGATCGAGGTTAAAAATTAACCTGTATAGATGGTTTGGGCACGTCGAGAGCATGATTGACAAAAGTATGACAAGAAAAGGTGTATAAAGCAAAAATAAATACAAATATCTAGATTTTCTCTCGAGAACAGTTTCGACAATATGGATGAGGAAGGTCGACTAAATAGTACCAGCTAGATAGTGGACGAGGCGAGGGAGGTATTCAGAGTCCGTAGCGTTTGATGTCTTTGAGTAGGTACCTTGCTAGGCATAAAGGGTAAAGCTAAAGAAAAAAAAAACATAACAGGTAAAGAGAAACAAGTTCTCAACTTTTCATTAATTTCTGTGCCCTCAGTTACAGTATAAAATCCCACTTTACATAAGCATATAAAATATTTTTTTTTTTAAAGAAAGAGTTCCAGCCAAGGAGCTAACCAACTATCTATAGTTATATATACCGCATAGCAGGGTGGACAAAAACTTAGTATCAAGAAAACTTATTTTCAATTCCAATTCTGGTCCTGAAGATCCCTTCAGATTTGGATGATACGTTGGTAACCGAGTATCTTAGGACCCCCTAAGGCACTGGACTGTTCTACTATCCATTTGGCCACCATAACATGCCTACCATACCAACGTGAGGCAAAAACTCAAGGCAATTTAACATGAAATCTTAACATTTGAACCAATAGGGTCAAACAAGCAGTTAGACGCCTTTAAAACGTTTTCTCCCAACAAGTTGTATTTATGATGTTTCTAAAATGATACTTATACAACACTTTCTCATCATCCACGCTTAACTGATGCTCTCAAATTGCGGCAATATCACGACCTGGACGTCACGACCGACATCTGCATGCGATTTTGCGCTAACTTTACACTATTTTTGTATTATATGTATGTATCTATATGAAAATATTATATTATGAGCACTTTAGAAAAACCTGTAAATTAAATAGACGCTGCAGCAGCGTCGCGGCGTTGAGTTACGCTATCAACGTATGATATCTCGAAAATGTGGCGAAAAGTGAGAAATGGACTTTAACTTAACGTGTCTTGTTACTAAGATGTTATAGTACATACTCTCAACATTTTTGAAAGTTGGGTATTACTTGTATAATAATGTCTAGCAAAATTAACATAGGTACATACTTACACGCCAAATTTAACAAATGTATATAGATATTTAATGACTTATCACAAAGTTGTCTCTGCTTATTACTTCTTATAAAGAAACATAATAAAGCTTAAAGTAAACAAAGCATCTCAAATTTAATTTGAAATTTCTTCATATACTACCATTACCGTCCATCAAAATCAACCATTATATCAGGATTCAGAAAATAATCCTCTCTTTCTTTCTCTCTTAAACGGACTTTAATTAAAAAATACCGTTTTGATCATGCGATAAACTAAATTGATTTCCATCATTCGACTACGAAGCACTCTCCAGGACAAGGATATTAGCTTAGCTGAAGTGGGGGGATATGAGTGCCTTTGAGAGCGCGGCTAATGCTACTTTTTTAAAGAAACCACTCGATTCGACCATATACAAAGCGTATGCACTTTTTGTTGTGTGGAAATTTTTATATGGAAATATATGATTGTGTGTGTATTGTAATATAAATATTGTGTAATTTTGGAGTCATTTTTAGTTTCAAGATGTAATCCACATATAATAGGGTCAGCAGAGAAAACCTAGTTTTAAGACACTCCGTTTCCCACTGTTCGTCCAACTTTCAAGACATTTTGTTTAGAGTGTCAGAACTCAACGCCGCACTTCGTGCAGTTACCAGAGCGAGGAGATGTAAATCATTCCGAACGGGAATGGGACCCAAAATCGATATTTTTAGTTAAAGTTTGCCTAACTCCATCGACACAGTGGTTAATGTCGCATAAACACGATTGAGAGATGCAATGATTGCCAGGTTGCAAGTTCATACATTCTCTCCTCGATTACCTTTAAGTACGCTGTATAGGTAAATGTAAGACTACCAAGGTACATACATATACCTATACAAAGGTGAAAAGATTTTTTTTTGTTCTGTTTCATGTTAATTTATCTATATCCTTGCTTAATTGTTTATTGTGAAAATCTTGGAACAGTGTCTGGCTGTAATCGCAATGGTTGTGGGTTCGATTTTAACTTAGACATAAATAGTATGATTAATTTACATACTAATCGCTTGCAATTATATTATAATATAATATATTTATATTTAAATAATTTTTAAGACAAAGCTCGGCGATAAGATAAGGATCGGTGTTAGCTTCTGCTACTCGCAACGTCTTAAAACAAATATCCGGGCGAAAGTGGAAAACGGAGTATCATGTCACTAAGTACTTATAATCTATTTTGCAACATGTGAAGATAATATATATAAAGTAATTGACGTAGTTGTGTCGTGATTCGTCTGACATCTGATGATTGAGGACTTAAACGCCACTCTGAGGAACCTTCATGTTTTTTTTTATTATATAATATTTTTCGGGTATGTTTCTCCTTGATTACTAGACACAATATATGTATAAATGTATGTATATAAAACTTCGTTATTGACAGACAACGTAAAGACGAAATTCGTGGACTTAGAAAGTTGGTATATTAAGAAATGTAGAGGAACTAAGAGTGGAATTCTTGAAATTCATTTTCCGTCTTAAAGTCCACACGAACAAAGTAGAATTTTAGTATACATTGGCTTTGTCAAATCTTTTTAGTACCTAGTCCATCGTAAAAATGAGTTTCTCTTATAAACCTTAAATACCTATAATATTTTATATACAAAAAAAAAAATATCACTCTTTGAATACAACGAGAAGAGAACATAAAGAGAATCCAATAAAACCTCCCTTACATGTTAATAATGCATGTTAAAACCAAAAGTAATTACATTAAACATGTAACAAACATACAAACAGATATTATTATCTAATCTGACACTTTTAATTACGTACAGAATAAGGCTGTAACGTTTTAGGATCCTGTCGAAATAACCAGCACGAAGGCGGCCCCAGTGAATTATCAGCGGGCGCCGCGGGTTGAGTTCGACAGAGTTGTAAAAGCGGCTAAATATTGGGTGGGCCCGTGGGACCCGCCGCTATCTTTACGACTGTTCGAGTTAGATTGCTTTTTGTTATTGGAATACACTCGTGTGGACTGCGTAATGGGTATTATTATATTATTAGAGCATTGTTCATTTGTTAGGACTGGGAAAAGGCCTGAAAAAATATTTTTTAGAAGCCTCACAAATATCAATGACGGTTTAGACAGACAATACGCTAAGTTAGAAAAATAACAAAGTAGTCTTCTGCTAAGCCATTTATGATAATTCTAGTTCCTTAGACAGGATTATCATTAATGGCTTAGAAAATAAGCATAATAATAAACATGCTTGAACTTTGCGTTTTATTCCACATTAGCGACCTATACACGGCTTCGCCCGCTTAAAGTTATTGTTATGTCTTAGTCAATTAAGCAAAATCTCTATATAAATAACTCTATGTGTTATCTGAATAGGCTATATTACTACAAATTAAGAATCGAATTCACAACCGTCGCATTTTCAGCAACACGCAAGGCGCCACGACGTCCTCGTTGAGTTTCATATAAACATTATAATTTTCCTCAGATAAAATGAAATAGACTCTCGTAGTCTCATTGCTATCCAATAATTCAATAACACGATCGTTTCCCTACGATCTAAGATCATTATTATAAAATGTCCCATATTATTTTACTATGGAAGGCTGGTATGCATTTTCTATTTCACGGACGAACGATTTTAAAGATTCGATGCATTATAATGTAATTTTTTAAATAACTCCTTTTCCTATTAAAATACCTTAACAATTATCTATTATAATAGGTATCTTATATAAAACCTTTTTCCCTCACGGGTTCAAATCCCGCTATGTTCAATTTTTTTAAAGAGTTCTTTAAGATTCTTTCTCCTCTTACCTACCTTTACCTTTCCTAACCCATTCTTAGATATTCCAAGTGGTAGTTTAGTTTCCCCAACCACATTTGCACCTATCCTTTTCGGTAATATTTCATCATTCCTTTTGTCTACGTGCCCCAACTACTTAATGTAATGTTTTATTCGTTCTTATCGTGGAAGAGTCAGTATTCGTATTTGAAATTAGCTGCTGAATTTTAAAATAGGTTTTAAATTATGGCACTTTAATAATGTTCTCAAAACATTAAAAATTATCTTTTATAGTAAGTTGTGCAACCGTTATCATGCTTTAGTGTATTTCACGAATTGCTTAGAGAAATACATGCTGTGACCCAATGTTAGAGGTAGACCCTTATTAGTAGCCATTGCCTCTCTTCACAATGAGAAATAACGTATACAGGCAAAAATAACTTTTTGTGCTTCATGCTGTACCGCATATATAAGTCAGATGGAATATAGTATTAAAATACTCTGTTCCCTACTTTTCATCTTATTTTTGACACTTTTCTTGTTGAGTGGTGGTTAATACTGCGCTTTCTGTCGTCACCAGAAAAAAGAAATGATAGCAACTATTTTTTCGTATTGGAATATCTTCCAAAACCATCGTACAGACGGACGTAAGGACAGCCTCTAAAAACATATTTAATACAAACATTTACAACTCTAAGGAAATAAGAAATCATATCCAGTTCATTAATCCACAAAAATACCGCACATTTCTGCAGTCGGCTCCACTCGTAAGATTGATTCGTTCAGAAGGGGAATTAAGGTTAGCAATATTTTAAATTTATTTGCTTTTGCGATGCAAATTATGAAATAGAGATGGGGGATGGTTTTTCCTTAATCGAATAGGGGTAGTATTGTTAATACACGAACTGTTTACATTTCCACATAGAAATTATTATGGTCCAACTCCATGTTTGATCGCTTTGATAGTTAGTTGAAATTCTTTTGACAGTGCCTTCCAAAATAGAAAATGTTATGCTTTAGAGGGCCCGGTTCAAATACGAAAACAAACATATGATGAAGGTAAACTACCTATATATGAGCACGAACTATTGAATGCATTTCGTTTGGGCTTTTGAAGATCAGAATTGCTAATTTATATTTAAAAGTATTAAGAGTGAGGCTCTCGTGGTGCATGCAGTAGGGCCCCGTTTGACTGCAAAAACGACGGTTGTGGGTTCATTTCCTACTTGGAAATAATTTAATTTTATTACTCTGCTCTAACAAAACAATGTATGGCGTTAATTTCCGCAACCAAATTTCGAAATTGGGGTGGAAAACCAAAAGATACACGGACGAACACAGGAAGTAATATAAAGAATATTCAAACTAAGTACACTTACTTATTTGAAGTCAATTTTAATCACGCCATGTGGTTTTATTGCAGGAATCAAACAGTATTCGTATTCGCGGCGTGTGCGGAGGGGACTGTGAGACATCTGAATGACAAATTTGTTTCTTCTTAGAATCAGGGGTGATTCTGCTCCAAGATATATGTAAGCAAGAGTGAGGAAGTTTGTGAGGATTTGGGAATGTTGAATTTACTTTTTGGAGTACTTTTCACTTGTCAATGTTGGTTGATATTTGATTTAGGGCTTAAAATTGTAAAATTTTCTTTTCTTATGTACGTTTCAGTAACGGTATGTCGAAATTTAATATTAAGAAAGCATGTGGCGTTGAATTCCGTCAGCCAATATGCAATGTCTCAAAATTTCGGCGGGAAATAGGTTAGCAGGACTTCAAGAATATGCTATAAAATTACTTTAGCTTTCTCTATTTCAAAAAAATTGCGAAAAGCTTCGGAACATGTATCGGGAAAATTTTAATTTGAATCAACTACCTACAAAATAAAATTCAGAACCTTACACCACAAAACAAAGATGATCCAATCAATTAAAAGGTTATATAAAGGTTACACGAAAATAAAGTAGAAAATGGAGCAGAGGGTCCTATTATAATGATCATTGCAGATCTTTTATGTTCGTCGAATTGCCTAGATCGAGGGGAATTCGAGGGAAGCAGGATTTCAGTGGCTTACAACAAAAAAACTTGGCCTTTTTGTGACGACGGGCTATTGAATTTTGCTTTCAAAGATTTCTTTAATCCATTAAAGGTCTAGAATTTATGTAAGTGTACATAGATAGATGTTGGTTATGAATTTACGGTGAATTGGGATTTGTGGAGATTTATTATTTATATTATTATCATGCATCTATCTATCTCTTGGATGAATACTTTTTTTATAACTTATCACTACATTTCTTACATATCAAGGCAGAGGAACCTATTGTATGTATTCAGACATTCCGTACTACACGCACAGCCTAGTTTTCTGCGTGTTGTGATGGAACAAACAAGCCAAGCCGCATTTTGACTTGGTACCAGAACGAGGATATGAAAATCAATCATTCTCCCGAAATGGAAAAAAGCCTACGACCGTCGCATTTACAGCTAGACGTTGTGGCGCTGCGCCACGAGCGCCTCAATTAACTAATATAGAACAGCTCAAAATTCCTGATTAAAAGCGAAGCAGATAGTAAATAGCGGATAGATAACAAAACACAAAGTGACTTACTTAGTTTACATGTTTTATAATTAATTCCATATTGAACTAGATTTAACTATAAGAAAAATGTTTGGCAAAATGATTACCCAACCAAAAACACGCCATCAGAAAATCACTGAAAAAAAATATAAAAAACTTATATGAACATTATTATTAGTTACAAAATAATTCTTATCGAAATCGCTTTTGCCATTTCAAATAAACAAGTATCCAGAATCAAACTCTCCAGGTCTTGCCATCTAAGGTCGTAACTAACTATAAATTTAAAACATAATAACACCGCTCCATTAAACCGTCTCGTTTAATTTTAAGAAAGAAATACTTAGCTCTAAAGCACTTTTAGCCTAAAGCTGTACAAAGTTTATAATAATAATATGAATTATTCAATTTCATGGTACTATTATGGTTAGGGCCTGTGCTCGTGATCATATCTTGGTGCCCACCTTCGGCTACTGACTGATGTTACGCCTACCTCTTTGCGAGACAGAAAATGTATAGAGTTAAATAAACCTATTGTTTAGAGATTTTATGGTGTGATTTAGATAAACTGCCTGAGGCCGTCGTGGCGCAGTGGCCTAGTGTTACTCTAAACGCGATGGTTGTATATTAGATTCCAACTCGAGGGAATGAATTATTTTCATTTTGCCGCTCCAGTAACAAGAAATGTGGCGTTGGGTCTCATCACTCAATACGCAAAATCTCAAAAAATCGTGTTATCTTGAGTAGCTTGTAATAATAGGTAGCTCATATAATGAATATTATTGCAATCGTCTATTACACGTATAAAATGTTGTTTAGTGATTTATTATTCTGTTCTATCATTACTGAATTGAGTTTCTACACTAAATATTTTTTCAAGCTTTACGCTATCGTATCCTGCACAAAGCAAGGCAGGCAGCGGGAACCTATGAACCTATTGTTAAGACACCCGGAAATCTTTTCTCTCACTATTGAAAGCGAAAAAATGAAGAACGAAGTGTTTGCCTACGTAAATCCTAAATCACTAATGTATGTCTTCATCTGAAAAAACCTCCCTCCACATATACCTAACCAATAGACCATAATTCACAAACCAAATCCAACCAAAACCCAAAAAAAACCGGTCTCTGTACCAAAACACCGTACCGTACATAAACCTTTAAATATTTAAAATGCAAGCACACTCCACTCCACAGCCGCGCTGTTCCGGTAGCGCAGCAAGCCAATCAATATAGCGCAATTATGTTAATGCATAACCGCCGGCCACTGCGATGCAATTGAAAATGTAAACGAAGCCTCTTTCAGCTATGATAGCGTTGCTATCTAAATGTAGGCGAGATTATGTAATGGGTGAGTATTTTTAATTTTGCCGGATTATCATTTTCTTTGGTGATGTTATGTTACTTCTGTGTGAATTTAAGGTGAAATATACTTAGTTTAGACGTTTTTCTTAAAAAAAAGCTTTTTGAGCATTGGTTATAGCATCAAATTTAGGATTCGTTATAATATTGCTGTAAGTACGAAGACAGTGATAAACTTATCAAATATAGTGAGTGATAAAAAGTGCTATAGCACTAAGCTCTCTAAGTATCTGAAGTTAGCTTAAAATAATTGGAACTATCGCTTTTCTTTTAAAGGCGAATGTACCTTAGTTGTAGCTTTACATACCGCCTAAAGAATTTCGTCAGAAAATGAAGAATTATCACGATTTAGTTAGACAAAGTTCATTATAGAATCAGAGACCATTATCACAATGTGATGAAAATAAAGACCGGAGTGACTTTTCACTAAATTCTCCTGACCTATTCAGAGAGTAATGCCAATCTCTCGATCTCTATCTAACTATAGAGGAATTTCACCGTTGAATAGACGTAGAAAATGCCTCATGCAGCGCCATTGACGTTTGAAGAAAAAATCTAATTATGGGGGAAAATTAAAAAGGCTGGTCAGCCTGACGTCGGGCCTCAGCTCAGTAATTAAAAACTAAAACGTTTCTAGGGCCTTGTTAGGGAGCTCCTCTAATGATACTTCCTATATCATTGTCTTCGTAACAATTGTTTTGATTTTTAAACTCTTTCTTGGACTAAACAGTCGTTTATGTATATAAAAAAACTTAGTATTATGCAGTTTATTTTCATTTTAAACTGCTTTTTTTCTCGTTGGAATACTCATTAAGACATTTTTTTCAAAATATAGAACGATGTGATATATCATTACTCCAGCTGTGATTGTCAAATAATATAAATAAGAATTTCATTTACAAATGTCTCTTCTACATCTAACACAAATTCACCACTAAAGTTTTCACCTTCCACCTAATCTTAGAGGCATTGTGTTTTGAGTGGCGGAATTCAACGCCATACTTTTTCTACCAAAGCAGTAATTATCCTCCCGAGTTTGCATCGAACCCACGACCATGGTGTTTACAGTCCGATCCCGTACTACTGAGTCACTACGACATCATGCCGACTATCAGTTAGCAATCAATATAAAGCAAAATTCATGTCAATACTCGTATAATAAAAAGCATATTTCGATGAATAGATAAAATATTGTAAATTATCTCATTTACACCACAATGCTCTGTTAAATTAAACGTACATATGCAGAAATAAATATGTATGTACATATAAATGTCTGTATGTACATATGTGAATGACATTACTGAGTGGTTGAATATGTCAATGATTGAAATGCTAAGGAATTCTAATAAGGTTATCGACAGACGAGCTTACTTTTCTGTTATGAAAAATCTAAAAACAGAACTTTTACTAAAAAATAAAAAAAAATATTAGATACTTGTCAGTTTCGTAGATATCCATATTATATATGTATATCCCTCCCAATAAATGTGTGATCATACATCTCTCAAAAATTACTAAACCGATTTTGATGAAACGTGGACTGTTCCCTAAGTTTAGATATACCACATTTAATTCAAAAAGGATAATTTAGATATGACATTTAGTTTCTGTGTGTCTTTACACATATTCTGTACTCTGTGTACCTACTCATACTTTTTTAATATCAGATTCCAATAATATCATATAAATCGACTCTTACCCTAAAAATAGTACGAAATCACAATAATATATAGCTAAATTCTCATATTTTATTATCCAAAAAAAAAGTTTATTTAAATAACGCCGTACAATCTTTCACAAGGAGCTTTTCTGTAGGTACTTGAAGGAAATAATCAAATGCTTTAAATACTCGTGCGTTCTTCGAAAGCTTCCCAATTTATGTTCCGCCCTTTCATACTTACACGTTCCTCCCGAACCCTTGCGCTAAACGAGAATCGCGGATGAATTTTGATATAAGGCATCGATTACGAATTTTAATCAGATGGCTTCTTAGATGTAATTTTGGGTATACGGATATACCTACGTAAAATAGAATATTTGGGGAAACGAAAAGAAAGTTGGCTGGGTGGCGATGTGTAATATTATGCGTAGTTTGACAAAGGAAGTGAAATTCGAGCTTGTTTGTATCTTTAGCTTTATAAAAGATACAAACAAGCTCTTTTTTCTAATAACGTAATCAATTCACATCTGTTTAGTGTTATTTAAATTAATTTATAAATCAAAGTTTTTAATCACGCATCAAATCGATGGGTCTTAAAATTATATTTGCTAAGCTTTGGTTAAAAGTTACTGGTTTCCGTAAACTTTGGCAGTAACTTCCCATAAGCTTTAAATAGGCAGAGAAAGATTACTAAGAAAGCACCCCGTTTGTAAATAATTTTAGTTAGGTGTTAACCGTAATGCTATATTTCATTTTATCATTTCAACTAAAATTATTCTACTGATATAATTTTTGTCAAGTGGAAATTGAATTTATAACCATCAGAACGCACAAGCACACCTCAAAAGCATATAATAGAATACCAAATATATTACATTAATCAAAAAATATTCAGAATACATGATTCAAAAGGAGCATTTTCCTCATATTATCTATGGGATTATTTAACCCCAAGGAATCCGGAGGCATTTTCTGGCTTCGAACTCCATAATGATCGTGATAAAGGGAAGGCAATATGAAAACCTACAAAATAACGTACATTGGATGGGAGTTTTGATTCGTAATTGCAAGTGTTAGGTTTCAGGAGCGCTCTTTAATTTCTACTTTGTAAGCGTACAATGGAAATATTGGAACGAGACACGGACGGTTAGACGGTCTAGCTTTGTTGTTTTTTTTTGGTTTATTGCTATGTTGAAAAGTAATTACATTGAGATTTATAATTTATATATGCTATGTAGATGAGGGGCGCAAACGTTCGTCTGTAAACGCGACAGGCTGTGGCTTTGATTCTCACTCGGGAAATTTTTACACAGATTTTCATTTTCTCGCTCTGGTAAGAAGGCAAAGGCGTGACGTTGATTTACGCACACCACGCACACACATGAGGAAATCAAATATTTATTTAATAGTACATTGTCATTTCTTCGCTCTGGTGTCGAGGTAAAGCGCGGCGTTGAGTCCCGCCACTCAACACGCAATGCCTCCTGAATTCGGCGGTAAGTGTTCCCTCTATCTACCCTGCCAGATATAGCGTGAAGCTGATATTTTAATTCTTTTTTAAATAAACGTGTTAGAAAATTATCAAAAAATCCATTTTAAAACATACCTGTAACAAAACAAACACATAATTTAGAAATAGATCCAAACATAATTTACGAATTGGTAATGAGTCAATTAACATATAATGAAAGCTCAACGATCCATAAAATTAGTTAAAACAAATAAACATAAATACTTTATTATAGCTAGCGACACGCTCGCAGCTTCGCCCGCTAGAATTTCATAATTATTTACTATTTTGTAGCAATTTTGTCAAACCAATACTTTTATTATTATTATACATTCCAATAACAAACAAAAAAACACTAAAAACTTGATATTAGAACCCAAACTAAACTTCAAATACAATATAATCCAGACCAAAAATAGAATATTGATAGTATTGGCCATATTGTTTTACCCATGACGGATCCCGCAAGCCGTCCCCATGCGGGCACTAACAGGATTGGTGCAGGGCGTTCATTTATTCATACCGCCCTACTTACACTAGATGTCCAACTTAGAGATATAAACGCGGTTATGCAGATGGAAATGCACTAGTTTTACAGTGATTGTCGCTGTGTGAAGGGGGATTCATATATGATGGCTATGAGTTCAAATCGAAGTAAACTTTTCATTGGAATCTTGATTGTTTTTTGCAGAAATGATGATGCAGATGATGCGAGGAAAGAAAATAATTCATTGGCGGCAAAAATAATTAACTATGGGTTTGATTCTCGGATTTTGAGCTTTCAAAGCAACGAATTATTTTCATAAGTGTGCATTGTTAGATAAGATTCACTACTCAACACGTATTGTCTTGGATTCAGGAGGAAAGCAGATAACAGAGTGTCTTAACATTAAAAAATAGAAATCAAATTTAGAAATATTGAGTGCAAAACACTTTCTAACAAGCTACCCACATTCTCTATAACACCATTTACATTTCTCCGCAGCGTTAAACAGAGAAAACTTCCATCATGTATATAAAACACAAAACATTTGATAGTCTACTCGCAACATCAACCTATTCTTATTACGTTAGCGAATAAGGAGTTTGCCTCGGCGTACAACGATGCATTATTTATTAAGAATTTTATATTTCAACATAACCGAGCTTACTGTACGCTGAGCTTTAGAAAATCTACCCTCTTTTAATACACTTAGGATTTACTTTCGATTGGTGTTGCCATGTTTATTTTTGTATTGTTTCGATGGTTGCCAGTAATTTTCATAGTCTGATTGTTGATAAATGTTTTATTCAAGTAAACCTTGTTGATTTTAAAGTGATTTTTTACACTATTTCGATATTTTATTGGCAGTGTCGGTGTTGATTTTTGGTTTTGTTTGCTGATGAATGGATTTTTTAAACATATTTTTTAGTGGGGGTAAGGGCTCAGTAGCATCATCGACGAAGCAGCAGAGACAGTTTTGGGTTCGATTTAATTTCGGAGTAATTAACTCTTCTCAGTTTTTCATTACAAACGTCCGCGTTGAGGTCTGGCACTAAACAAACAATATCTTTATAACTGAGCGTAAACGCTTGTGGCGGAGTGTTTTACACCACTTTCCTTCAGCTTACACTGCCATGTGGGATACAAATTGTAGTTATTTATTTTAATGCAGTATGCATATAGGTAGGTATGTTGTATATTTAAATTCTACCAGCTAATCTGGAGAGATGGGGGAACCAATAAAAATAAATGAATAGATGCAGATAATTTAGCGTTAGCACACTTCATTCTCTTTTTTCCCGAAATTTTAGAGACAGTGCGTTAAGTGGCGGAACCTAACGCCGCGTATTATCTAACCGAAAAAAAATATTTAAAGTTAAAAAAAGATAAAAGAAATTATTTTTTTTACTTATTAGAAGCCTAGCTGAATAGAAATTTAATCATAGCTTTACGATTGCTTATTTAGAGTTTTTGCGACCAGCCCTCTATCTTATGGCCTACGAGTACGTGACCTGATCTGTCAGATCAGCAGCGTGTTCTAAACTGTTTATGGTGTTCATCCCCACGGGTAATCTTTTTTTATATACGTTGTTTATGTTGTTAATATTATGGCTTAATATTATATACTGCCTGGACAACGGAATTTGGATGAAAGGAATATAAGATTGATATATGTATGTTTGTCATTTATTAAAAATTGGGTACTTTTATTTATTTATTTTTGCATGTTTTATATGTACTGAGGCCATTGTGGCTCATTGTGACAACATCTGACTTGTGGCCTCCAGAACGGGGAAATGGGAAACTCATTGTGTTAGCACTAGAATCCCAGGTTCCCTCTGCCTACCCATATAAAAATAATCATTTACTAACACAATCGATTTCACAATATCAATTCATTCGCATTTAAATATTTCTATTTCTATACATTTCTCGTTATTTTGTAATATTCTACCAAAGACCACCCTACAATGTGACAATAGTAACCAAATCTAAAACTCCCGACAAACGAGTATAGGTGGCGCACGTCAAATTGATTTCACACCCGCGTTACGTTTGTCACACGCACGCGTCTGTGCGCGACGCGGACGCGGCCGGCGCGGCGACGTGACGTGACGGGAGGGCACGCTGATGAATTGTCGATAAGTTATAGCGTGTTTGAATTATATGGTTAGTTTTTAGTGGTAAAACACTTTGTTGTTGAGTGAAATTTTGTAAAAAGTATATAGGAGGAATGATAGTTGAGTAATTGTTTTTCAAAAGAAGTCAAATATTATGCAGCTTTTATCCAAAAGTGTAAGTTTGATTATAAATTAGCAATTCCAAATATAATATTGAAAAAAGAATAGAAAACTACCTATTGGATAATAAATTATATTAAGATTTCTTCAATTCATTAGTTCAAAATAAAAGCTTCCGTTCTAAGAAAAACTGAAGGAAAAATTAGAATTCCTTTATAATTTTCTAATTCATTTGTAACTAATCAGTTTGCTCTATTAACGTCTACGAAAATAGAAAAGAAGACGGTCTAATTGAAATTATTACTATGGTTATATTTACACCTCCCCGTTATAAGTATGCGTGTTTCACTCATCATTTTTTTTAAGTTTCCCGCTTTAACCGCTCAATATTCGAGAAAAAGCATGTTAAGTGGCGGAGATCAACGCTGGGATTTGCTATCGAAGCAGGGAAATTAAAATAATTTATGTATAATCTCCACGTCTCGGCAAAAGGAGTACAGGCCGCCGGTTATTCTCCCGAGTGGGGATAGAACACAAGACTATCTTATTATGTCATCCTGCTATACGCGGAATACGACTTGTGCTGAAAAACTGTCTTAAATAATAAAAAAAATATCGATATTATCAAACTTAAGATCGTCAATACATCACTAAGTTCGCTCTTGCATAATGGGGATGCGTTGACAATAGCAAAAGGGGTCGTTTCTGAAAGCTGGCTACAAGTCTAGTCATTTTGGGGGCGAAAATGAGAAACAGTCATAAATCTTGACAGGCTAATGTTACGCCTAAATGAATTTAATGCATTTTAAATATAATTATATGGGACGTATACTTGTTGGTATTATTTAGTTTGAGCGATTTAATATCCATTATAATTTGACCTCTTTCGTATAATAAAGCGCGGCGTTTAGTTACGACACGAGTTAGTTTAGGTAGAGTCTCGAATTTTGACGAAAAGCGTAGAAACAACAAGAGACGCCTAATAGCGTTAGGAAGATGCACTAAATATAGGTTCCAGAGAGAACCTAGGACCCTCCGAGGATAGACAGAGAACTAATTTGGTATAAGCGGGATACAATGTGAGACACAATTATATCTACAATATTCCATCTCAAAAATAAAATTTGTCCTGTTTCTTTTTTTAAATAAAAAAACCTGCAAGTTGCATTGCATTGACACCGAGCATGTATTGACAGAGGCATTCTTCTATAAATAATATACAGCTACCTCCATATTTATAACTTGTCACCTTTTTTATATACGCCGCGTGACAAGAGGAGGGCATTCGCCGGTTGACCGTGTCATTTTTTATTCCATTATAAAAAAACAGAAATTATATTCATATTTATTAACCTAGCGGTTTAGTAGTTAATATAGGTGTTGAATGAATATAAATATATACATGAATAAAAATACTAAATTAACATACAACTTTGATATAAATATTATTGTAATAAATATTAATAAATACAAATTCAGTTTCGTAATCGATAATAGTGTTAATTATCCACAATGTAATACACCGTAAAGTTAAAGTAAACCCTTAGAAATTTCACTAATTACTTGTTGCGATAAGGCCGCGAGCACTCATCACTAGAGATATTCTTACTTAATATTCTATTATAATATTATAAGGCTGGTATAAAGTGCCTTGAGCGAAACTGGTTATGTTTAACAATTTTGAAATATAAATATTTTATAAAATAATAGAGCAGGATTTGAATCCGCGCCTTTTGAATAATGTCCAAGCACTCTAACCTGATTGGCATTAGCCATATGTTCTTATCAAAGTTATTATGTAAAAGATTTTAATAGATTTTTTAAAAAAATATTTAAGATTTTTTTTCCATATCTTTACTACCTTTACAGACACTTCGTTTCTTAGTTTCCGTCCAATTGTGTGTTGAGTAGCATGATGATGTTTTGCTAGCGAAGAAATAGAAATAATTCATTCTCCGAGTGGGAATCGAACCCACTAACGTTGCGTTTACATTCAAACATTCGTCTACTGCGCCCCGACGCCGTACATCTAAGAATTTATCTTCAATATAAAATAAATTAGTATCAAGGTACGTTTTTAGCAAACAATTAACTTCCAAGATATAAAAGATTCTAAAACGGCAGCTTTAATTAAAGCCATCAATACACGTTCCTTAAAAAGCTAGCTATCTATAGATATTTAACCATTTTACAAACGAGTCCGAATACTTAGAGTATTAGTACAAGGCAGAGGCGGACGGTTTTATGATACAAGTTTATTTTAACCCCAGAGAGTCGTTCAAAGAGTTAACGATGGAAACTGGAAAAATGACTTTCATATACTTTTAACTATGTCTAATATAAAAATATCTTCACATTCTACTTTTGTGTTGTGATGGTTAGCCATACGTGATGACCAATAATAGGGGTTTGAATCCCAACGGGCTCTTTTTTATTGAAACGTGGCCTATTACACAAGTATTATTACATTACTATGTAAATGTATAATATATACATTTACATAGATGACTAGAAAAAAGAAAACAGGTTTTAAAAAGTAAAGAAAATCCACAAAAACCTCCCATTTATATTAGTTACATAAATTTTCTACTTTTCAGTAAAATATAAGTCAAAAGTCAATCAAATCTAATAAATCAATTCGTAAAATATAATTGGACAACGAAAATTTGCATGTGTTATACAACACAGGCTCCTTTTTTAAAAGTAACTTCTAAAGTTATTGATTATAAAGACCAAAAATTTTGTATAAAAATAAAGATAAATAAGCTTGTATATTGTATTTTTTGGCGCAGTAAGTAAAATCGCTGTCGCTTATAATATGATACACAAAACGCGTTTCTTCAAGCGAGTGTTTGCTTCGATCCTGTCTTATCAGGGGCCCGCAGGCAGAGCCCCGACGTATTTTTGTTAACAACTTCTTTCAGGAATTTTCACTATATTGTTGTTCGGTAGAGTTTGATTTTCTTGTTATCGGCTCTATGTAGTACGTAGAATGCGAACGACAAGTTTTCCTTTTTTAATAAAGTAAATTGTGTTTAAGTTAAAACGTTTTGCTGTCGTTTATAACTTTTATTCTTGAAAATACATCCTTTTTTTATGTTATACGTGAATTTTACGTTCATTTTGAATTTATTTTCGTGTATTTTGATTAGAGTCATCAAAAAAAGTTAATAATATAGTAGTCGGAATTTTGGGGTAAAAATAAATTGTGCAAGTTTTAATAAATGGAGGTAATCGCCACTAACTGAAGTGCCATGTAATCCATTTTCATCACAAAACTTGCAGAGCGTAGTCTTAAACGATATATAACCAAAAACTTTTACAGCCCCCTCGGAGGAAAAACGCGAACACAGTATTTGTATTAGCGGAACAACTCTATAAATGCATTAAAATGTACAAAATTCAACTTTATTCCTTAATATTAAGACTCAAGATGGCAGCGCATGTAATTTTGCATTTCTTTCGTGGCACAAAAATTGCCTCTTCCCCAGTATCTCTTATTTTCTTTTGTTGTAACGACATCGTATTTCGAATCTGTACTTTATTTTCTATTATTTATTGTCGCTGTAACAGATGTGTCAATACCAGTTTTAGTTGCCTAGTTCTTGTCAATGTCCGTTTAATTGAGACGTTCGAGGGTGGCACAGATTCACTTTGACTAAAGAAATATTGATGTTTGGGAATCATTTTAGTTCCAGCGTTTCCTGTAATAATTGGTTCCAATTAAATTGCATTGACCTATTAAACCAAAAATATGTTTACTAAATTTAAAATATTAAATTGAGATGTTCGAGGGTGGTATAGACTTATTTTAACTAAAGAACTACTAATAATATCAATACTTGGAAATGACTTTAGATCCAGGATTTCCTGCAATAATTGTTTCCAATTAAATTGCATTAAGCGTCACAACCAAAAATATATTTATTTAATTTAAATACATGACTTAAAGTAAACAACCGAATATTTTTCTAACAAAAGACCCCTTAATTCCACCCCAAAACTAGACACGTATAAGCAGAGCATTTTCGTCCTAATAACAATATCCTTCGTTTGCTCCCACAATGTGCCGATCGCTTAAACGTGAAAATGGAAAGCTAACGATGTAAATAGGATGTTAGGATCTCATAGACGTCTTTGTATCGGCTGGTTGCATTTCTGAGGCGAATATTACTAGCGTATCCATATTGTGCATCAATTTGAGCCTCCCCAATGGTTTCGAACGAATCATTTACATACGGAATACAATTTTTTTACAATTTTGTTGTTTTTCGTTTGAAGTTTCTAATACTAGTATTGAAAAATGGTGACTGGTTTCGTTATTATACATGATGAAACAGGTTGCAACCTTTTTCATTTCTCACGTTAAATTTCGTTTTTATTAATCATCAATGGTAATTTAAACGCAGCGTTGAATTCCGCCAGTAAATAAGGTCTCGAAAGTTAAGTAAATGTAGTGTTAAGGCACTACATTCTTTCTTACTAGCATGCTATAACGAAATGCCGTATTTTGTAAAACTTCAAAAAATGATAACTACTTAGTCTGATTAAGTAAGTATTAAAAGATTTAGTGTAAAATATTTCAAGTGTGATAAAGTTAAAGCCGCTAATAACATTATCGATGAAGATAAATAACTTTAAGTTTATAGTAAGAGAAACGCGAAATAGTTAGATCAGCAAAAATGTAACAAAGCAAAACACTTGCAAACTAAAATCTCGAGACAAAGGCCGGGCCGCGGCTGGCTACGACGGAAACTATCGACAAGTTTTCAAAGACTGAAAGCGAAAACTCTACCCCTACTGTACTAGTAGGTAGCTACTGCCGACGCAGTTATTTTCATTTAAGTTTCAAAATTTCCAACGCTTGCCCGTGCACCGCGCAAATTGTACTGAAAGATGCGATCGATATTGAAGGTGCTATTTTCTTGAAGATGCGCGACACCGTAAAATCTCGATAGAAAAATTTCGGAAATTGTCGCTTGGATTTATCGCCGCGTCGTGCGAGGCTGAAATTGTTTTTTGATTTTCTAACACAAGGGCGGAGGGTAACGCGGAATAAAGTCATTACAGGTGCACAACATGTAAATTATGTTCAAAATTGAAAATTGTATATACATACATGTTACTATATATTTATAAACAATTTCAATTTATATACCTGCTCAGCCAAACAAATAAAAGTAAATGGATATCCATATTTGTGAATGCGAATAACCGAAAAATATATTCTTTTGGTAATTGCTTAGTAATATCATATAATAATAATAGAAGGATCACAAAGAGTGACCCACAAATAGAAATGTGGTTCCAAATAAGCAAAAAAATCACTACGAAATAAATATAGAAAATAATTTAGGAAAGAGCAACACGAAGACGCAGAAAACGTAATAAATTTTAATCCCGATTACGCGGACCTCTTTCGGACTTTCAAAATTTGTAACGAAACGCTCCCATTTCTCGGATCTTTGAGTTTCAAAAAGATTTACATAAAAAGAAACTTTTCGTCTTGGAAATTATGATTCAATTAGTATTAAAGGATTGGGACTCTCAAAGGGTCGGAGTTTTTCGGGTTTGCCGAGTACTGATGGAGATCCTTTGTGCTTTGGAGCAGACTAAGCAGGATTCGGCTTTGTGCCCGACTGTCGCATGAACGTATCGGCACAAATAACAAGCGAAACATATTACTAAGGTATAGTATAAGTGTCAAGCGGTAGCGTTTTATTTATCGTTTTTGCATCAACATTGTGTGTTTAAAGTTAACCATTTTTAATGTTTCAATTATTATCATGTATTGTTACATTAAAAAATATATGTTAATATTTACTAGTATCATTAGTGTACTAATAAATATATAATATTTCCGTTCCTAAAATATTTTTATTTTATATTTAGGTAACTACTCTCATAATAAGGTCAACAAGTAAAAAAATCATGTTACTTAATGGTAACAGAACAATAGGACTTTATTAAACAATATTAGCCTGAAGTAAAGTTCAGTAGGACGGGATCGCGTGACGTTGATTACTATGACTGTAACTGTTATTCAATCTGAATGTTATAGCTTTCGATAGCATTTCCACATTTGCTACGAACTTGAGTCGTCAACTAGTTTTAAATGATTTTAAGATGATACATTTCTTTTTAACACCCCCGTATCTTGATGATCTTGATGACAGAAGATACACAGAGAAATTAGTTTAACAATGTTATTAGGTGACAAAAATTACGATTATATAGCATTCTAAATTTCTTACTAAATGTTCATATTTTTTAGAAACATCAATTTCCAAGCATTAGCCTATTTAGAGGAGTCTAAACAGGTCTAACAGCTTATTGAAAAAAAAAATGTCTCAACATTAGTGGTTTTTTTAACTCCTCTATGTCTCTCACATATAGTAAGGTAAGCAGAACGTACCGTAAGACACTACCGTCCCCCTCTTTTCGCGAAATTCTAGACGCATTGTGTGTTGAGTGGTGGTAGAATAGGTTTATTTTCCAAAAAACTGTGCGAAGTGTGAAATAACTAAATGCGAGATAAATCGCCCAAGTAGGTATATAACATCAAAGGCTAAATCCTGAAAAATGTAAAAAAACAGGAGTTTCGTTCATTTCATTTGTCACTTACATCAACAGTGTCACACTTAATACCCACCATTTGTAACTTAAACGGGTGGATTAAATAGAATTGTACATTTTTTTACGATTGTTATCACTCCTCTGCGGTTCTCAATTGGATGTCTTGGATTAGAGTGTATGTTTTCTTCCTTATGTTACGCGTTAATAGATGAGTAATGAGGAATATAGTGATTTATTCCTTTAGGTATTCCATAAAATTGCATATTTTTACATTTTTCCCGCATATTAGTGTTGATATTAGAAACCTAGTGCCAAGACATTGTTCTCCAGTTTTATTCCAAATTTTTAAGACATAGTCTTTATGAAAAATTAAAAAAGTATATATTTCGAAACTATTATTTTACTCTTGCGTTTGTAACTTGCAAGTCTTGGCTTAGGCTTTCTCTTGATAGATGAATACCGTGAAAGGAATTGCGTGTTAGCAGTATAACATGAAGAGGTATAGGATATGACTATCTGTTAGCTTGTACATATAGACATTTTGATAGGGAATTTTGTAAAGGATGAAGACTCAAACATATATATTTCATTATATACTTTGAAAGAATGTTTGTTTCCTAGATTTGATTTGAAAAAAAAATGCAACTTTAGAGTTACTAGATAGAAAAAGAAATGAGAATTAGAATTTTAAAAAATATAACTTCATTTAAAATTGTATAATGTTTTAAGCTTTTAAATCTAAAGAAATTATAGTCAAATGTGTTAATACTAATTAATTGAATATAAAAAAAATACATTATATTATAATTCAAAAATATACCGTCCATACACGAAAATGCCACTCGACATTTAAAGTTCAAAAGCAGTACACGAAAGCTAAGAACTTTCCTGTCGTCACCTAATAAACTAAACGATGGAACATATGGAAATTTAGACTATACTTTATTATCACATCAAATTTTACTACCGACTTCCGGCATTAAGTGGCCATTTACATTATATTCGTCCTTCTCTATCATACGATAGAGCATTCAAAATGAGAAGGACAAAAAATAAATGGTTTTAGACAATCTGTCTGTCCACAGTCCATGCGTTTAATAGAGGTAATTAAGGATGACACTTGTCCTACAAAAATATTCATATAAAAGCTTCGCTGGTATCAAATTGCCTGATATAATTTAACTCATTCGCTCATTTACGGGCTGTCGTTCTTTTAAAGTGCCAGCGATCCTTGATATGGGATTTTTATACGAGTTTTTAATGAAAATTAAATATTGTTTGGTCATTATGTCGGTGTATGGTGGTTTTAGGTTTGAATTTCGCTATGCTTTATATAAACCTTTTTTATATTTCTTTCGTACTATGTATATAAAATATATTACGTCATACTTTATAACCAATAGACATAGAAAGAGTTTGGACTGTACAGCGATGATGATATGCGTATCTATCAAAATAGATTTTAATATAAAAATTGACATACAATCTAAAATTAGAAACAAACCCACGACTATCGGGTGCAAAATCAAATTCTTCCCACATGAGCATATTTTTTATACATAATATCCAATATGTATGTATTACTTCACCTTCACCTTCAATAAAAAAAATCGATAAGAAATTTTATACTCCAAATTTACTTTTAAATACAGTAATAAATATTTGAACGTATCTCGATACAAAGGATTACTGGGTTAGGATTTTTATTGCTCAAACGCTGCACGAGGCATCGTAGGTTCCGGTGTACGGCAACTATCGTAATGGAGCAGAAACTAGGAAAAAATATAGCTAGCTCTTATAATAGAGTCAATTTTGTTTAGTTTTAATTTAAATTAAAGTTAGAAGTCGCGGCACAGTGGGATAACGTTTGATTGTAACTATGACGATTGTGAGTTCGATCCTAATGAGGATGTTACTTCTTTAGGGTAAGTTAACGTTGATCGTGATAAAGCGGTTACAAAAAAGCTTTACGTTTTTTCTTCACATTGTATCCTGTACATAGAAGGGTAGGCAGAGTCAAAATGGAAACCTGGTGTCCTCTGCTTACCCTCTGTTAAGACACTGCGTTTCCCATTAAGACCAGAGCGAGAAAGTTGAAACATAAAATATTTCATTCCCCCGAGTAAGAATCGAACTCACAACTGCGCCACAGCGACCTCAGTACAAACCATACTTCCCTGATAACCGATACTCAGTTAGAAATGATCTCAAACAAAAGTTGAAACTCAAAAGAAACATCCACGAGCATACAACAACGCCAGCAAAGCGTTATTTATATTATATAGGAATAAAATATTTATTGAAATCTCACCTTTGTGTGTACAGAGAGCAAATTGGTCCAATACAGTATCCGTTACGTTCGGTCTCACATGTCAAATGCCTTATTCCTTCAGATTGGTCTTTCTTTTTCTTTTTGTTATTTCACTATTTCACTTTGTTCTGTCGAATGTTTCATGTATGGAAGTTTATTTTGAAGTTATGTTAGCTTTTGTAACTTTAATTATGTATAAGTAGTACCCACGTCTTCGCTCGCTTAGTGTAATTAATTAAAATAAATAAGAGTCAGAGTTAAATCACACATCAGGTATAAAGTCACTTACAATAAAGGCCCCTAGAGAAAAATATGAATATTCTGTAAAGACCAAATTTATTGTTATAAAGGAAGAGTCTTAAAATTATTTTTTGTAGGAATCCTTGTGTTAAGACACTCGGTTCTTCATGCAAAGCTCGATTTATGAGAAATTGTGTATTAAGAGATGGATTTCAACGCCACGCTTTGTCTTTTTATCTGACGCAGAAAATGAAAACAATTCATTCCTCCGAATGGGAATGGATGCGTTTAGAATCAGACGCTGTGCCGTAGCGCTACGAACTTATATTATTGGCATTATTGATAAATAATTCATATTATAAGTATTAATATTAACATGTATATATAACAATATTTAAATTTCAAAATTAAAATTGCTCTTTTACACCTTAAGACACCAATTAGCGTTTAATTACCTTTAAGCAATCTAATATATCAATAGTTATTTAAAGCCGTTTAAAAGTTAAATTACGTTTCTGAGTATGGTTTTAACTAAAACATTTAAA